>ML817722.1:89767-129912 GCA_009831015.1 Picea engelmannii | reverse complement strand
AGGAGAGATGGACATTCTGATTAATCCACGTTCTTTGTCATTCCTATTATTCCATTTGGATTTCTTATCAGCATCAGTGGGTGTTGTTTCCTTTCCCAAGGTAATCCGGTACAAACCTTTACTTCTTAATAAATCTTCCATATGGGATTTCCATTGGAAGTAGTTGGTGCTGGTACGTAAGAGATTACTTGTAGAATCCATATTAAATATGTAGATAATACTAATTTAAAAATTTAAATTGGTGATTTGAATGGAAAGAGATCGAAAAGTTATGTGGTTTTAAAAAAAACGACACTGAAAACGAACTTCAGATGTGAGAGTTATGCCCTTTTTAAAAAAGGAATAAACGGTAACCAAATGACCACATGGTAGTGTAAGTTGCTTTATGAAGTGACCCACTTTTATAAGAGAAGTGGGGCTCACTTTTACAAAGAAAAGCTGCATGAAAAATAAATAACTCTAAAATAAAATATTAAAGGTACTTATAGTGATTCACTTTTATACTTGAAGTGAAATACACTTTACAATTTTAGCATGAACTTTTTCAAAAAAAGTAACAAAAGAGAGGCTTGAACTCAAGACCTCTTACTTAATAAGGAAAATTTTACCCAAATGGTCTAGAAAAACATATTGTAATGTTCAGAAGGAGGATTTGGGGTGTTGTTGTTGTTGTGGAAGATGACCTTGGAGAGCATGCTAAAAAAAACTCTTTTCACACAAGAAAAAAATTTCGTTTCTTGATGACAACAAGGGTTAGATCTCGGTTAGCTTACTTGGAAGATGCACCTTTTCCTATCTGTTTGTGATTTTCCAAGATTGCACAGGGCGGGGGGAAAAGAGAATACACATATCTAAAATATTAGCAACCCGAAAATGAAAAATACAAAACCAAAATACTTCTATGCAAAAAATTAAAAAAATGCGTATTCAAACTTTATACCTTCGGATCTGACTGTAATGACTATATCTTGGGCAAACGGAAACCTTTTCGAGTGAAATGAAAAGTGTTCCTAAATGAAACGCGTGGTACATACGTAATGGAATAGTCCTCTCAGTCTATAAATGTTCATAAATGACAAAAAATAGAGATGATGCAACTCGGCTTCACGATCTCGATCTACAATAGGAGCGGGTCTTCAAATGGGCTCTGATACCATGTTTGACAACACAGGTATTCCAATAGAGGATGAACACCTTCAGTAACCACTCACATAACCATATCAAAGATCAACACACCGATGTTTTCACATGGTAAAACCCCTATGAGGAAACATCCACGGCCCCAACCAACTCGACCACTTGGAGCAGTTTGTTAATGAAAAGAAAAAGATTACAGAGAGATTTTACAAGAGAGTTTCTCACAACCGATCATCGAAAAATGACCCTCCATGCTCTTTAAATAGATATCATGGAACAATCGGGTGTTAAGCCACAGATCAATGGTCATTACGATCGAGGAGAGTATGAATCGCCAGATCACTCTATGTCGGGAACATATCGTGATCGTCGGATTTCCTAACTACAAATGCATACTAATGCATACTAAAGAAACACACTAGAAAACACACTTTTACCTAATAACACAATAGACCAAGTAGATATTAACTAACTCCTAAGTGTCTAAATATCCTAACACTTTCTAGTAGACAACTTTGAGTTTTGTTTCTCCTGTTGAATATACATAGAAAATATGCTTCCAAATATATGCAAATGATTAATGGTAGGCTTGTAGTCAAATACCACGAGTGTGATTGGATTTTGAGGGTTTCGTTTTGCAAGGAAGCCAAGGTTCAAAACTTGCACTAGTCAGGAGGAGACACACAAAAATATCCATCCATGTTAAGGGTTGGAGTGGCACGGACCGGGTGCGATCCCCGAGTGATTTTGATGGCTTAGATTCCCCTCGTTCACAATTTCTTAGATCATAGGATAGTCCTGCTAGTAACATACATGATAAGAAATAAAAAAAAATATTAATGGTAGTATTTTAGCTAGTCCATGCTTCCTTTTCTATAAAATTATATAAAACATTAGTCAGATTTATATTCATTAGATATACCATGAAATCATAAGCTTCAACCCAAATATTCCATTCAACATTCCTTACTTCAACATACATTATGCCATGTCATGAATAACATGATTCTCATTCTCTACAACTCAATTATGGTGTATAAGAGGTTTTGAACTACCTCTCAATACCATGTTTTCTATAGAATTATTCAAATTCATTTTATTTGTATTATCAACCACTATGAGATCTTATAGCCTTTAGCAATTTACACTTCTTAGTAGCTAGATCTCTCCACTCTTTGAAAGATTCAAATGCATTTGAGAGTTATTTTGTAGGAGGTAAATCCACACATTTTTAGTTTAATCATCAATGCAGGGCATACAATACAACTTTCCTCTAATAGTTGATCTACCTATGTCTTTATAGAGGTTATTATGTACCCACTCTAGTACGGACTTTGTGCACCACACATTTATAATAGGGAAACCATCATGTGTTTTCTTTCCAAGAATACATGCTTCAGAAATATTTGTAGGCTTCTATGTTTGTGGTAATCCATGCACCATGTTCAACTTATGTTATAAAGTTAAAATAGAGAAATTTAAGTTCCCATGCCTTAAATGCCATAATATGCTAGAATCAACTACTATATTCATTACACACTCAACACCAACTTTGGATTCTAGTAAACACATACAATATTCTTCATAAACTTGATCTACGAGTGTATATCCCTTATGAATATTCTCTACCCTACAGATTTATGATTCATTTTATTCAACTGATTCACAAATATACCAATCTTGTTCAATCTATGTATGCAAAACACTTATCTAATGTCACATGTATCACTTGTAAGTAGTAACATAGGTACATCACCTTCACCAACAATATCTAGGGTCCTATCATATCCAAACATGATATATCCCTACATAAATGGTTCAAAATCACCAAACCAATCATTCCTTATAGCCATCTATATGGTCATGTCAGAGTCAATATATCAAGCATTTTTTTCGGTCTCTATCATAACACGTGCTATGTTATTCTATATCACATTAGATGAATTCTTCTTATTATTCTCATGTGTATGCTTGCAGAAGTGTCACACATAATACCCTTCCTCATTACAATAATAACACACAACATTCTTTCTCCAATATTTCTCATCATTATATCAATTTCTTTCACGAAAATTCATCTATTTAACTTTCTTACCTCAACCATTATTATTTAGTTTCTTCACAGTAAGCACTTGATAAAAAAATTATACCTCTAAACTTATTTAGGTGTTGTTCTTCTTGAAGTAGAATACCAATAATATAATCAAGTAAAATTTTATAGTTCTTCGTACAACATTCAAATATTTTGCAAAGATTGAATTTCCTTAGTCAACCCATTGATTATCAAAGAGACCAAATATTTTGGTTGCTTTGTATCACCACCAACAAATAGCTAGTCACACAAATCTTGTGTGTGGGTCAAATAGTCAACAACATTCTCATTGTTAGAAATCTTCAAGGCATACAACTAGTTGTATATGTAGTGTATTCTCAACTTATTCAAGGTCTCATGTATATTCTACAATGCGGTCCATATAGTATGTGAACTCTTCAGGTTCTTGATTTGAAGAATGATATTATATTCCACAATAATGTTTGTAGAATATAGGCATGTTTATCATGTTCCTCAGACTTCATAACCTAACAACATCAATAGGAGCAACTTCATTACCCTCTACAATCTTCAAAAATCTATGCTTCATTAACATATGATGTGTCCAAAATTTTCAAATGGAGTAGTTTTTTCCTTCCAATTTGATCTATAGAATGGGAATTATTAAAGAGGTAAATGACATTATCACCCTTTCTCAATAATGTCTAAAATATATCTTTACTTTGATATAGATCTACAAATTTTTAGGATTAAATAGAATCAATATTTGAAGCCATGTTGGAAAGGTGGAGGAACTATTGTGTATGATTGCATTCTTGTGTATTCTTATCCTCTCCAAGACATGCTTATTAAGTGTTGTGCAATATAATAAACATTCCCAACCTTACTAATTAAATAAACTATGGCACAATGTATTTTTCAGTTTACACAACCTATTCAACTAAGTGTAACACACGTTCCTCTTACAAAAACTGCAGATTGCAATGCAAATGCACTAGTTCATAATGAACAACACCCTTGGGAATGTTAACAAAATCACTTCAACTAGGTTAATATAGTTCTCATAATATGTCAGCATAGATGATTTTAGATAGCATAAAGTAGATATGTACCAATCATACACAATACCCTAGTTTTGACCCCTAGCATGTATTAAATTAGATTATGTGAATGTTGTAAATATGTTAGTATGGATTCCTAGAGTAGATCTCTAGGACAAGGCCCAACTAGTGAATGTTAGGCATGCATGATGTAAATATACATATATTGACTATGTGTAAGGCTTTCCGTGTTTAATTAAGGATATGCAAATATTAATGATGGAAAACAATATATAAAGGTGTAAGATGGATTTGAAGAGCACAAGTGTGCCTACGATTCCACTAGAGGGGAAGAGGAAATGACACCTATAGGAAAGAATATCCTCCCTTTCCATGTTTAATTCTTATAAATCATCTCATTTTCCACCACATACTTCAATGAAATCATCTACCTACTTTGGCTTATTAAAACTAATCATTGAATGCATGTAAGAGGTTGGTGGAAAAGTATTCTCATGTAGTTATGGAAGCAAGGGCTAAGTAAAATCACTATGGTAATTGTAAGAGTCCTACATTCCTATATTAAAAAGTAATGTCAGTCATAATTTACTCCAATCTTCTCATTTTTCCATTGACTCCATTATCCATTCCAACACTCTTACATTCATTCTCTATGTTTCTTATGATGTGTTCTCTATTGTTATCCATGGGGAAAATTCTTGAAATTGGCTAAAACTATCACTGTTAACAAAAAATTCCATTAGAGAAATTTTGAGGTAAAAGATGGGGCTAAAAAAAACTACTATCAACATCAACTTTAAAAGAACCAATAGGATTCAATATGATGATGCCAACTATAAGAGTAAATAGTTTTGGAGGGAAAGAAAAAACCTACTTTTTTAGTCATATTTTTTACTTATCTATTTATAGGTTCACTTAAATTTCAAGTGTATACACTTATTGGATGTGGATATAAATCATGCATCATACGAGTACCCACTCTGCATACTTTTGATAGACCCACAGTCAAATAAACTAGAAATACATGGACAAAAAACATGTCTTGAAATTTGACTGAACCTTTTTTCCAAGGAAAAAATATGTAATTTTATTAAATATAAAAAAAATTACATAGTCATATTCCAAAGGAATTCAAGAGTGCACTTAATCCACTTGAAAAAATAACTCTTCATACTTTCCTTTTTAAGCATAACATAAAACTATAGTAGTAAAGGTAAGTTTGTTTCCCATCATGAAAAAACATATAAGTTACATAATTCAAACTATAAACTTGAAACTGTCATATACCTTAATAAAAATTATATAGTAGTATATAACAAAATCCAAGGTTCATGAGTATATTTAGTTGTGTTCCCATCATGGAGTTTGGATATAATCCATGTTCCTTGATCAAGTCCTAATCCATCTTTTGATAGTCCATTCACTATTGTGTTCCTATCCCTGTATATGTGAGACAAAGAGATATGTGAGAAATATTTCATTATAATTTGTACATCATCATACAATGATTGTAAAGTGAAATTCCTCAGTCTTGTTTCCTTTCACAACTATGGAGAAACTAGTAGCAAGTCACCAAATATTCACATTGGTGATACACTAAACTCTTAAGGTTAGCCTCAAATCTAATTGGAGAGCTATCAATTTGCAATAATTATTTGTTTATTGACCTATACCATCTTTGAAATAAATGTAATTATTTGAAGATAAATAAAAAGACCCCCTGATCCTCCCTTAGAAGAGATTCCTTTCCAGGGACCATCAAAGTATGCCCCTGGGATATCCTTGTTGATTACCTCTTCTTTTAGCTCATGACTATTTTGTTTATCCTGAGTTTATGGGAAATAATTTAATATGTTGATGTCCTAGACAACACATTTTAGAGGTAGAGTCTCATTTCCTTCCAACGAATTTAGATTCATGGTTACCCATACTCACAAATCTATGTTGGGAGGGATGGCTCTAATATTCTTTTTATCCTTTTTTCCATACCTTGATCTAAATGCTTCGTCTATGTCTTCACATTTATAGACATTTATTAATCCAATCATTCTTTCAAATTCTTTACATTTAGTATAAGGACATATCATAATTAAATGTACAATGGTTTCTCTTGCTTATTGACATAAGCTGCACCAGCTTGATCCATTGATTTTTTTTTGTAGAACCTCCCAAGTGGGAGATCTATTGTTTAAAATCAACCATATGATTTTTTTAAAGGGAATCTTAATTTCCAGATGGTTTTCCACTTCCATACCTGTTGTCCCTCCCTTCCTTCCTCAACAAGAGCTTTGTAACCTATTATGGGCACACAACTTCCAGTTGGATTAAATGACCATAACAACTAGTCATCATCTTCTCTTATTTTTAAATTACTATATTTTAATGTGTCAGTGTATCTCTTCCATTCCTTATCATATTCTTTCCCCAACCCAATCTTTTCCCAACTTAGCCAATATTGTTTCCATTTTGTAGACCTCTCCTAGTTCACAACCTATCTAAGCGTATACTATCCTTTACTTCTTATCTCTTGAATAATTGAAGGAAGTAATATGTGAATTCCCTTGCTACCTACCCATGGATCAAAACCAATTTTTACTTTGTCTAATTTTCCAACTTTCTATATTATTGAGGCATTATGAACTTGTTTTACTGGATTCCTTACCCAATCCTCTACAGAAGTAGGAGAAATTAATTTTCTCTTTTTACTTGAATCCAAAACCCTCTTCCTTGAATTAATATCTAGAATTTGTTTTTTGCAAGTGCCTTGGAAAAGAAAAATGGATTTTCAGACCCCAACCTCCAATTGCTTTTGTAAATCTAGCTTTTTCCATGAATAAAAAACAAGTTCTTTCTAATTTTGAACACCTAATTATATACATTTATACAAAAGTCTTATTATGACTTTTATAACACCTTTCGGTACCTAGGCAAGTGTTATACAATATACATGAACTACTTCTAGTACAACTTTTTTAGTACCAAATGTCCCCCTCTGAAGAGCCACTTATTACACCATGTATTTAAATTATTTTCTACTTTGGAAATCAACTATTTCTAGTCACCCCTTTTATACAAGTTTGGATTCAAATTGAAACCCAAGTACTTCAATTCGTGATCTAGGTCAATCAACCAATAGGAACATAATTGGGTAAAATAGTCCTTTTCTTTCTCAATTATACACCACAAGGATATCATACACTTTTCAAGGTTTATAATCATACCTATTTATTTACAAAATAAATCCAATATACATTTGAACTTCTCAATTACCATTCTTGTTCCCTCATAGAAAATCATTCAAATATAATAGATGTGTAATATTGCAGGTTGTTTCAATGTTTATCCCTTTGAAACTACCACTTTCTAAAGGCTCTTTTATTAACCTAATCAAATCTTCAACAATTAAAAGGAAAAGGAGAGGAGATAAAGGTAACCCCTGTCTATGATCCATGTTCTGAAGAAATGGGATAATTCCCAATTGATTAAGATAATAAAATATATTGAATTAATGAAAATCCTATCCCAAACAAACAATCGATGACAAAAACTCAAGTGTATAAGAAAAAGTCCAAGGTAAAGCTAGATTACCCTGTCATATGCTTTGGAGAGGTCCACTTTAATTACCATCAATATTTGATTCTTGACTTTGATTGAATGAAGGATTCCCTATGCTATCCCAACTGCTCGTGGACTTGTTTTTCCTCTAAAAACCCAAAATTCTTTCTAGAAAATAGTTTTGATAAACACAATTCAATATTATAGCAATAACCTTTGAAATAATTTTAAAGATGTAGTTGCATAAAGATATTGGCCTAAATTTGCAAAGGTTGTTAGATTATCCTCTTTTGGTATAAATGCTATAAAGGTTGTGTTGTAAGCTCCAAGCCATTTTCCTGCAATTATTGTATCCTCCTCTACCTTTATTAAGTATTGTTCTATGACTTCATAACGACCTAAAAATAATTCCATAATAAGGCTATCTAGCCTTGGAATTTTTTCCTCTTGAAATCTATGTAAAATTTGTTGCAATTATTATTTTCCAACTTCTTTCATCAACTCCTGATTGGAATCATGATTGGAAAATCTAGGAAAGGGGTTTGATAGCCTTATTTTCTCAACAATTTTAGTGTGAGAGTCCTCTTTGAAAAGGGTTGATAAGTAATTGGCTCCTTCAACTACAATATCCTCGAAATTTGTTTCCCACCTACCATCTCCTTTGTTAATTTTTGAAACTGAGTTTATGTTTTTCTTGCAGTTTGCATACTATGAAAAACTTGGTATTATCATCACCTACCTTTAACCATACAAACCTTCTCTTGAGCCTCCATTATTTCTCTTTTTCTAGTAGTATGTTCCTCTTTTTATCTTCCAAGAGCTTTACCTCTATATTTTATACCTCGTTCAAATAGCCTAACCCATCACTATTGTAAAGTACTTCTAGGGATTCCTCCAATTCTTTAAGGATCCTATCATCTTTCTTATTTTTATCTCTTTCCCATTGAGAAGCTATCCTTTTTTATTCTTTCATGTTTTGGTGAAATTGAATATATGCATATTCTCTTAAGTGTTCATCATAGGGTTTCCAACCATATTTGAGCTTGTTTACAAACTCCTCCACCTTCAACCATTATGGATTTAGTTTAAAGTCGATGGTAGGTTTCTCTTGTGCAAGTGCTACTTCCCAAACTATTGGATTATGGTCAGAATGCCCCCCCAAGACAATCCATCTTTTTATCCGAATGACTTCACCTAAGAACCCTTCAAATATTAAGAATTGATCAATCCTCTAAGAAATTATAGCATCATCAATTGTCTTGTTCCTCTAGGGTTGGGAGTTATCTTAGTTGGTTCAATATCAAACAAGTCTAATTCTTACATTTTTCTTATAAAGTAACCTGGAAGACAACCCACTTATGCTATAGTTCCCCATACTTCCGAGATTCCCAAAGAAAAGTTCAAGTCTCTCCCCACCACAAATATCCATTCTAAATGCTTTCCATTTTGAAGAACTTATCCCAGTACTCCATCCTATCCAAGTAAGGTCCATATACATTCAAAATAGAGGTATATTCCCCTAGAACTAGAGAGAAAAAGGAAATCCTTGGACCTGTAGGAAAATACCATGAATTAGTAAGGGTATAAGATGAATTTTTCTATCTAGTAATATTCCCTTCTGATCTCCTAATGGAATCTATAAAATTGAATTCCCACCCAACCAACATTTTTGAAAGTTACTGAGTGATTTTCTCTCCATCAACCATGATTTATTGTAGCAAGAGAATATATTTTTTTATAGTCTTTATTAGCCTCTTTACGACCAATTTTTTTGAGGGATTGGCCAATCCTTGGAAATTTAGAGCTAGGAAAATTATTTTGAACCCTTATAAGGGGGATTTTCTCTAAGAGTCCCTATCAAGGATAAATTTTTTCCACATATTATTTTTGAAGACACTTTTTTTGTGCCATGGACATGTAGGACTTCCTTCCTCTTTGATTTGGTTTTTTTCCTTTATCTTCAAGGAAACTTAACAACCTTGCCACTTTCCTAGGTAATTAAAAGGTACATTTACTCCTAGGTTTAAGATTGTATTTCATGAATTCCAAGGGATTTATGTCTCATAATGTCTCCCGAACCTCTATATCCAATCTTGAATTTTCCAAAACCCCTACTTGGGCACTTTCAAGGTTTTTGATCCTAGGAATATGTATGAGGGTTGGGGGATTATGGTATTTAACTCCTAAAGGACTAGGTATATAAAATTTCAATCCATTGTATTCTACCTGTAAACCCCAAGTCCAAAAATTTAATTTTTCAGAGGATTTCCTTTTATTTGGAGAAAGTGATTGCAAGGACTTACTTGAATTTGACATGCAATCCTTATTGTTGCTAATTGAATTCGAACTTGGTTCCTTATGTTGTCCTATGAACAAAGGTTGAAATTATACTTCCAAAGGTGTATCTCAAGGAAAACCAATGGAAACATTGTTCTCCATTTCCTCCTTCCATCTTGGATTATGGGAAGTTCCCATCTATTCCTCCCCCAAACCTTTTGTCTGCTTATTTTGAGCCCAAATATTCCTCTGAGTTGGATAGTTATAGTCAACTACCAAGTGCATGTAGCTGTGGAAATGATCACATCTATAAGGTATACCTTCATAATATAAGGTTATATATAAAAGTTATAGTCCTCTATTTAATACCATAGTCTCCTATAATCCTTTACTAGTCTCCAAACCCACAAGAATCTAACCATTCCAAAATACCTTATGTCACAGAAAGGGAAATCGACTTCATAATATATTCCAAGATCATTTCATGTTTCCTAAAACAATTCCTTTTACCATGGCACCAATGGGAGTCCTAGAATTCTAACCCATACTTGTAAATACCCCCAGGTTGAACCCCAAGTTGTAAATGTCCATATGTTTTATAGGATGGAGAGCTAGGATGTTTTGGGCCAGAGTTCCTATGTATATATGTTTTGGGCTAGAGTGCCTATGTGATATTAGGTCAGAGATCTTGTAGGATGAAAGGGACGTGATCCTAGCATTGTAAATTGTAATCAAACTCATATATATTAATAAAATACATCACTGTTGTAGACCAATTTAGACAAAAGAGTATGGGGGGCTAGGACTCCATGAGAGGGAAAGGGCATTAGGATTTATAGAAAAGGGGCTAATTCAAGGGGGATTAAGCCAAGGGAATATAAAAATATATTCCTAAAGTCCTAATTGTTTATGTTATAATTTTTATACTAAGTTATCAAATGGGAAAACGAGTTCCCAAGTGGTGGGGAAAGTGGTTAATTGAGTGCCACTTGTCAAAAGGTTGAAGTGAAAATATAATGTTGGGTTTTAGTGGAAAATCCATTCCATTCTCATTCACTCTATCATTTTGAACTTGGACTATAGAGTGTGAGTTGAGGAAGCCATTGTAACTTGGTAGCATAGTAACCCTATAAATCCTTCATGGTTTGGGTTTGAAGAAGCAGGTTGTTAGGCCCTTGGAGCATTCTATTTGAGTGAGAGAATTGTTGGGAATAGGTTTCCTTGTGTGCTGTCCTAGTGGGTTCCCATAAATCTTTGAGAGAAGTATTATGTTACAAGTTTCATATAGCTCTGATAATTCCTGGCTGGACTATTTGATGCAGGAGCATCGCTCCAAGCTAGTTACGCACTAGCCAACTAGCACATCCAGCGTGCATTCAATGGAAGGAGAGAGGCGCAACCCTCTCATTTTTCAAATTTTCAAATTTGTATTAAATGTTGTAAGGTTGGTAGAGCCAAAAGCCATGCATGTGCGCAAGCTTTAGATAAAGGTTGCCTTAAATGGTTGTAAGGCTGCGATCTAGATCTGATTCAGACTAGACAACCATTCAATGTAATTGAATGTAAATTAATGAGAGTTGGTGAGGATGGAGGGAAGAGCTCGAGGAACCCCCTTTTGTAAAAAGATCCTTGGTATCTGTAGGAGTTAGTCGATAGAGTCGGTAGAGTTGGAAGAGAAGAATAGAGAGAATAGGGAGAAGAGAAGAAGCTGTGACTCTGTTGCAGTCCGAGCTCACATTGTTAAGAGGCATTTCATATTAATACAATTAGAGCAGTTTTTACTGCATGTTATTCTATGTTTGTTGATGAATGTCTTTATGTGTTTATGATATGTTGTAGATGTATGTTAGATGTGCATTTGCAGGGATAGATAGATTTTCCTATCTGAGAGTTCTTTGATTTCAGGTTTGGATTCTTTGTGGTTTCATGCAAGAGGTTGCATGAAAAAACACTACGCGTTCTATAATCCAGTGCATAGAGTGCACCTATGAATTCTGTGAAATTTAGACAAAGACGTGCCAGGAGGGCGCACCAGAGGAAGTCATTGACTCAAGGAAGAAGCCTCAAGGTTGTTGAACACCTTGGAGGTAAGACTAGGCAGAGGAAGGCACAGAGAAAACATAATTTCTGAGAATTCTATGGAAGCTCTGCGAGGTGGGCATTGAGAAAATGCACAGGATGCATTGAGGAGAACTCTATTTCGAGTTCGGAAAGAAGACAGAGTCACTGAAGATTCTGTAGAATCTCTGCTAGGAGGGCATCGAGTGAGTGCAAGGAGTGCACTGAAAAGAACTCCTTTTCGAGTTTTGAGGCAAGGGAAGTGTCAAAGGGAAGACACTCACAGGGTTACTGAATACCCTGTAAGATCTGCAAGGTGTGCATCGATTAGAAGGATGCCAAGAGGGCATGAGACATTTCTTTCCAAGAAACGGCTTCAAATCTTATCTATTCGAAATCTCAGGAGCACCAGGAGTGTACGAGAGTGGACTTGTTCTAAGTCCATAATCTCAAAAGAGAAAGTGCAAGAAGAACGCACACAGAGAAAACCTTTTGAGGTTTCTGAGTGGACAAAGCTCAGGAGGGGAAGCATTTCTATAACGCAAACGAGACCTAAAGGAACTAGGCTCGCAAGAGGAAGAGTCAAAGGTTGAGACCTTCGAGACTTAGAAATATTCTAAGTCAAAAAACTAAGAAAGCTCAGGAGGAGGAGCACAACTGTCGTTGGATCAACATAGGAAGGAAAGATCTGGACCGTTGAATCTACGTCCAGGCAGCAGGAGAAGAACGTNGTGCAAGGAGGTCAGATCTAAACCATTAGATCTAGCACCAAGAACCGATAGTCATCGGATCCGAAGGAAGGCGCATGGAGTTTAACCTTTGGGAGGTCGCGCAGGAGAGCAGCTGGAATAGACAACAGAAACTTTGAGGGAGAAGTGTTGAGTTTCTGTGAGCCGTCAGATCCAGAAAAGGTGCGTGAGGTTTAAACCTCGTAATAGCATAAGGAAGAGGACTCGTCAAGTCTCGAAAGAATCAAGACCGTCCATTTTGGAGGATAGGTGGCAGAGATCTGGATCATTTCACGAATTTAGGTATCGTGAGCGGGGAGGCAGAGTTCTTTGCGCTTCAAACCCCCCGAGTCGTGAGATCCCGATTCAACCTGAACCGTCGATTGAGGAGGAAGGAGAGTCGTGAGATTTGGCATCTCGCTACCTCGTGTATCGGGGTTTCAGAGGATGAATGAGTTGCACCTTGATCACTAAGGTCGCGAAGTGCCGAGCGCCGAGGGATCGGGCAAACACGTGTCACGTCTGTTAGGTGGGGACCACGTGGTTGACATGTGGCGTAACAACAAGCGCCCAAAGGAAGGTCGAAGCAGGTGATAGGTGGTGGACATGCATCACCTTGGAAGGGGTCAAGCCATCATTGACTTATCGCGTCTTGTGGATTCTAAAAGGAGGAGCATGAGGGCTCAACACTCCAACTCACAAAGTTGCGAGTTGCAAGTAGTGCTAGAGTTAGGCCCTAGCTAGTGGTCGCTTGTAGAGATGTTTGGAGAAAGAGGAGTCGAGGGTCATAGACTCATGAAATCGTGAGTTGAGAAAGGCGCTTGCGCTAAGGCCTAGGTTGTGGTCATGTGGAGGTGAAGACTCGCACTTGGTGCACGTTGTGCAGGTGAGGTTTTCGTGAAGGACCTATGGATCGGATTCGTGGGGTTCTAGTGAGGGCCCGAAAAGACTATTTCAGTTCTGCGGATTCGAATTTAGAACAATCCTGTGTGGATCTCAGCCCAAGAGTTGGGGGTCTGTATCAAGAGTGGTATCAAAGCAGGAGTTTGCCCATATATTTCAGGCAAAAGAGGAAGCAAGGTGAAGAAGAGCCTGTAGGAGACATGTAAAAGGTGAAGGTTGTTGTGGGACGCAACTGTCAAATGGTACAGTCAGGTGGACTATAGGAAAGACTGGAAGCACTCACAGTTGTAGAGTGACAACAACAAGTTTGCCAGGAGGGCAGAAAGGAACAGGACCATGGCTACTGAAGGCCATGAGCGTGGTGGAAGAGGAGACCACCAAAAGATGAGTACAACAAAGATTGACAAAGAAATTGCTGAGATAAGAGCGAGAATGGAGTAACTTGCATTGAATATGCATCAAGATGCAAAGACACATTGGGTGTATGAATGGCCCATGAAAATGAAAGTAAAGTGGCCAGTCAAGGAGTTGTTGGCTAAAAGACAACGAAGGTTATTGAAGGAATGGTTGAGGTATGTGGAAAGCCTCATAGATGAAGAGGAGATTGTTCATGTGTGTGAACCAGAGAATGGGAGAAATATCAGTGACGTTGAGAATGAGAAGAGATCACTAGAAGATCTCATGAACTGCCAGGAAGGCAGTGAAGAAAGTTCAGATTGCCAGATGGGAAATGATATGAGATCGCTGGAGGATATCATAGACTACCAAGTGGGCAACGAAAAATTCCCAATCTACCAAGTGGGCAAGGGAGAGAAGATGAGACTGTCTGAAAGTCTCATGAACTCAGGGATGAGTTTGGATCAGCGAGACGAGATGACAGAGAAGATGAACTCAGAGGTGAGTTCATATCAACAAGAACATCTGATAGAGAGGGAAGGTAAAAAAAGCATTCTGATGATTGGAGGGATAAAGGTATTCCTTCCATATAGTCCAGTTGAGGCTAGAGAATGATTTGCCAATGCAGCAACCACCGAAGGACAACCAACAATGTCTGCCATGGAGGAAGAAAAGGTGGAGCAGGTGCGTGTATCTACCCCAGCAGAAGAAGAGAATCTAGATGAGGTACTCACTCCATGGGAGATGGAGTTGGAGATGCTAGAGGATTGGTTGAACCATCTAGAGCCAGTAGATGACTGCCATGAGCAGACAGCCATGCAAGTGTTAGCAGAAGAGAATTCAAAGGAATAGCTCAGAAATTTCACCCAGGGAGCTGAACAGATGATGACTGCAATGTCGAGGCATGCAGTAGGAGATGAAACAAAATTCCAGTCTAAGGAGCAACTAGAGGAAGCTGGAGATACACCAGTAGGAGAACTGGCAGAAGAAAAGTTGTCAGAAGGGGAAGTTGAGAAGAGACTCAATGATAAGACTGCAGAGATGAATTTTGCAGTAGGGTGGCAAGTTGAGGCCACAGAGGAAGAAGATGGCATGGGAGATCTAGTTGATCTACCCATTTGTAGGGAAGAAGTGCAGTGGAGTAGGCTACAAAAGGAGAGCCAGCTCTGGGAGCAACTTGATGAGATAATTGAGGAGATTAGAAGGCTGATGATCAGATCAGCAGAAATGGTCAGCAAAAGGAAGCTGAGCAGAGGAGAACCTTCCATAGCAGCAGGGCAACAGATGCAGTAGCAACAGTGAAGCAGTGGAGCAGATGGACAACTCCAGAGAACTGTTTGGGATCCAGGTGGATTTCGATAGCCATGCTGGGAAGCTCATGAGAAGGAGCTCATAAATTTTTCACAGCAGAGGAGTATGATGTATGAGAATCACTCCAAGCCAGCTACGTGCCAGCCATCCAACACATCCAACGCGCATTCAATGGAAGGAGAGAGGTGCAACCCTCTCGTTTTTCAAATTTTGAAATTTGTACTAAATGTTGTAAGGCTGGTAGACCCAAAATCCATGCATGTGCGTAGGCTTTGGATAAAGGTTTCCTTAAATGGTTGTAAGGATGAGATCTAGATCTGATTCGGACTAGACAACCATTCAATGTAATTGAATGTAAATTAATGAGAGTTGGTGAGGATGGAGGGAAGAAATCGAGGAGCCCCCTTTTGTAAAAAGATCCTTGGTATTTGTAGGAGTTAGTCTATAGAGTCGGTAGAGTTGGAAGAGAAGAATAGAGAGAATAGGAAGAAGAGAAGAATCCATGACTTTGTTGCAGTTCGAGATCACATTGTTAAGAGGCATTTCATATTAATACAATCAGAGCAGTTTTTCTTGCATGTTATTCTAAGTTTGTTGATGAATTTCTTTATGCATTTATGATATGCTGTAGATGTATGTTAGATGTGAATTTGTAGGGATAGATAGATTTTCCTATCTGAGAGTTCTTTGATTTTAGGTTTGGATTCTTTGTGGTTTCATGCAAGAGGTCACATGACAGAACACTATGGGTTCTGTAAGCCAGTGCATAGAGTGCACCTTTGAATTTTGCGAAATTTAGACAAATAAATTCTAGGAGGGTGCACCAGAGGAAGTCATTGACTCAAGGAAGAAGCCTCAAGGTTGTTGAACACCTTGGAGGTAATACTATGTAGATGAAGGCACAGAGAAAATAGAATTTCTGAGAATTTTGTGGAAGCTCTGCCAGGAGGGAATTGAGCGAATGCACATGATGCATTGAGGAGAACTCTATTTCGAGTTCGACAAGAAGAAAGAGTCACTAAATATTCTATAGAAGCTCTGCCAGGAGGGTATCGAGCGAGTGCAAGGAGTGCACCGAGAAGAACTCCTTTTTCGAGTTCTGAGGAAAGGGAAGTGTCAAAGGGAAGACACTCACAGGGTTACTAAATACCCTGTAGGCTCTGCAAGGTGTGCATTGAGTAGAAGGATGCCAAGAGGGTGTGAGTCATTTATTTACAAGAAACATCTTCGAATCTGAGCTATTCAAAATCTCAGGAGCACCAGGAGTGTGCTAGAGTGGACTTGTTCTAAGTCCATAAGCTCAGAAGAGAAAGTGCAAGAAGAACGTGCACAAAGAAAAACTTTTGAGGTTTCTGAGTGGAAAAATCTCAGGAGGGAAGTGTTTCTATAATTTAGATGAGACCTAAAGGAACTAGGCTCGCAAGAGGAAGAGTTGAAGGTCGAGACCTTCAAGAATTAGAAATCTTCTAAGTCAAAAAATCAAGAAAGCTTAGGAGGAGGAGCACAGTTTCCATTAGATCGACACATGAAGGAAAGATATGGACCGTTGAATCTATGTCCAGGCAGCAGGAGGAGAATGTGCAAGGAGGTCAGATCTGAACCATCAGATCTAGCACCAAGAATCGATAGTCATCGGATCCAGAGGAAGGCACATGGAGTTTAACCTCTGGGAGGTCGCGCAGGATATCAGCTGGAACGGACGACAGAAACTTTGAGGGAGAAGTGTCGATTTTCCGTGAGCCATCAGATCCAGAAAAGGTGCATGTGGTTTAAACCTCGTAACAACAGAAGGAAGAGGACTCGTCAAGTCTCGAAAGCATCAAGACCGTCCATTTTGGAGGATAGGTGGCAGAGATCTGGATCATTTTGCAAATTCGGGTATTGTGAGTGGGGAGGCAGAGTTCTTTGCACTTCAAACCCTCGAGTCGCGAGATCACGATTCAACCTGAACCGTCGATCGAGGAGGAAGGAGAATCATGAGATTTGGCGTCTCACTACCTCGTGTATCAGGGTTTCGGAGGATGAATAAGTTGCACCTTGATCGCTAATGTCGTGAAGTGTCGAGTGCTGAGGGCTCGGGAAAACACGTGTCACGTCCGTTAGGTGGGGACCGCGTGGTTGATAGGTGGCATACCAACAATCACCCAGAAGAAGGTGGAAGCAGGTGACAATTGGTGGAAATGCATCACCTTGGAAGGGGTCAACCCATCGTTGACTTATTGCGTCTCGTGGATTTGCAAAGGAGGAGCACAAGGGATCAACACTCCAACTTGCTAAGTTGCGAGTTGTGAGTAGTGCTAGAGTTAGGCCCTAGCCAGTGGTCGCTTGTAGAGGCACTAGAGAGGAAGGAGCCATACCCGTATTGCTACATTGTGTATCGACATTTGGAGAAAGAGGAGTCAAGGGTCATCGACTCACGAACTCGCGAGTTGCGAAAGGCACTTGCGCTAAGGCCCGGGTTGTGGTCGTGTGGAGGTGAAGACTCACACCTGGTCCACGTTGTGCAGGTGGGGTTTTCGTGAAGGACCCGTGGATCGGATTCGTGGGGTTCCAGTGAGGGCCTGAAAGGACTATTTCAGTTCTGGGGATTCAAATTTAGAACGATCATGTGCCGATATCGGCCTGAGGGTCGGGTGTCTACGTCACTATTGTTGAATCCTTTGAAGGGAAGTTGTACAACTAAAGTAATGTTGAGCAGTGAAGGGGTGCACTTCCTTGGGTGGGATAGGTTGAGGGGAATGAGAGGTTGTGAGGTGGAACTATTTCTGGAGTTCGTGCCATGGGCCTTGCCTTGAGTTGTGTACTGTTGGACCTCGGTTCATCTTAGGAATCCTTTACCTTGGAAGAGTAATAGACCCAACTTGGGGGTGACCTACTATTGAGAGTGAATGAACAATATAGTCTATGGATGGGAGGAACATTTGAGGTTTGTAGCTAGTTGGTGATTTTAAATAAAATATAAGTGTTCTTTAATGTGTGTTTACATGATGATTATTGTGTGTGTTATATTTAATTTTGATATGAGGTAATTGTACATAATTATGCATAGAGTTGTATGTTGTTAGTACTACACGAGTGTTCATATGTAAGGCATGGCAATTATGTTGGAATCAAAGGACTAGACATGGGTCTAGGTATGAGCCTCCAGGAAGGATGGAGGTTAAAATTATTGGTATAAGAGAATTAAGGGGTTGAAATAAAGAAAATTAAAAAATTCAGCTCTTGACAGAAGTTAGGTTTGACATATGCCCAGAACCAAGTCAGAGGTGCATTACAATACTAGGAGGATATCCACACATGTAAAATGAGAATTGAATTTGACATGACATCTTTTAGAAAATAAAAGAGTTTGTGAACCCTACTTCCAACATTTATGAAGGATTTTATCAACCTTTTCCATCATTTTGAAGACCCATACCAACCACCACTTTTTCAGAGTCATACCACATGGAATGCATACAACAATGGGATCGAAGTTAGATGTGGACCAATCCTTTAAACATTTGTTTCTCATCCTTCTACCTGGAATCTAACCTACAAGCACCATTTATTTCAATTCCATAATGTCATTTAGCCTAGTCTTCACACCCAAATTCAAGATGACAGGGTCCTATCATTTTTTAATACACTTTCATCTTTTGTGTTTCCTCTCACCATCCAGAAGTTGTGACCCTAAACCCCCCACATTAGTGGTTGATGAGACATTCATATGTTTAAGTTACATAAACTCTCCAATAAATCCTACCTCTATTTGAACTTATTTTCTTCCGATTAAGCTACAATAAGGAAGTTTAAATTCTCTCTAAGAGTCAATGGAAGGAATAATGGTACCAAGTCCATCACGATGTTGAGTTAAATCCCTATCCTTGTCTAAACTAGGGTTGCTGAGTATATACATGATCTATGCAAGTGTACTTCATTAGTATTGTACCTAACTTAAATTGAAGTGTCTTGGGAGAGTCGTTAGCTAGTCCCATCAACCCTTCCTTTGACCAATCCTCCACCCTAGAAAATTCATTAGAAAGCACCTGATCCAACTCACCAATGATAGCCACTATCTCCTTGAGAAAATTTCACCCACTATGCATATGTTTCTCTTTGGATGCTTGAGAGCCAAGTATTGATCTTGCAGGACATTCTTAGAAATCATACAACATATTGGGCTCTTTTTTCTCACACTAAAGAGCATTGGAGGGAAGAATACATCTAAGGGACTATTGAGAAGATAAGGGGGATATATTCCTTTTGTTATGCGGGGTAGTGGACGAGAGTTCCTTGGATGCCAATAGTTGGATGATATGCATGTAATACTTTTTAGTGAGCAAATTGGTTGAGCATAAGAGAAAATGGGTTGGGATGAGAGAGAGAGAATCTTTTAGCTTGTTTCCTTCACCCTAGCAGCTTCATAGCCTAGCTTGGGGGTGATATATATGCTAGATATATATGGTTTGATAGAAAATCACTCTTACATAGCCAACTCCTTGGAATATTTTTAGCTAAAATATAAGTTCCTTATCATTGTTTATGAATATGAAAAATTATTGTTCATTTAATGCAATTAAAATCAATGTATCTTTCATTCTATATGTGATTTTTCTTGTTATTTCCACTATATTTTAATATTTGCTCCTGCACATGCATTTTATTACATTCTAGTCCTTCCTAGGAGGATTATTTAGCTATTATTATGGGGATACCATCTCTAGGGGATGGAATTTAGAGGCTTGTCTCATGGCTACTCATCATGTTACTAAGATTACTAGGTGAGGATTCTACATCATCATAGTAAAATAACTCGCAAGAGAATATGTAAAAAATCCAACTATTGTTAACTTGAAAGGTGCAACATGTATAATAGAGTTATATAAGGTACACCAATACCCATAGGGAGACAATTTTAAATGCATCGACTTATGACACTCAAGATCACACACCAAATATCATATCATTGAGCTCACACATCAAATATCATAGCCTCATGATCACTACAAAAATATCCTTACAACTTATGGTTCACAAATTTTTTTATCACTTTACTCGCTCTTCACCTTAGATTTTTCATGATACTCTCTATTCATCATGTTCATGCATCGTTCCATAATATATATAAGAATTAAAATGATCAAGTTTCACTATTTCGAAATGCTAACATCCTAAAAAAATTCCTTGTTTCGAGTTTATATGATTGAGGGTTATGGTGCTTTCTCTAAGATCTCTAGGTACCATTTTTTTTACTTTACCAAATGAATTGTGTGTACAAATCATAATGACTCCAACAAACATTCTAGGTTGATAACACATGATTGGATCTAAATATTGTGATGGGGAAAATTTGGCATCACTGTGCACCTCACCTTTTTCATGTGCCAATCGATAAACCTTTGTGCTAAAATCTACATCAATCTTAGTGCCAACAATAGATCCGTGCCTATATTTTTCATTATCATTTCTAACAAAGTATAAGATAAGGTGGGGTAATAAATGGTAGATTAGATTAGGTAATATAGGTTATTCTAGGTCAGGGTGGATTATGTTAGGTAATATAGTCTATCATAGGATATAATGGGCTAGGATAAAATCTAGTCTAAGATAAAAATAATCTAAAGTATTCAAGTCAAGGGTTTCCAAGGGTAGATTAGGAGATGTGTGGAAAAAATAAATATTAGGATGTGGTAGAATATTTTAGTGTAATATCATTTATGCAAGGGTAGGATAGGTTAGTTTCATGCTATGTTATGTTAGGCTATATTTGGCTAGAGTGGATTTGGGTAGATTAGTCTATGGTATTAATAAGTTGGTGCTAGGATAGGGTAGACTATCCTAGCACCAACTTATTACTATGGTGGGGTATATTATCATAAGGAGGGTATAATATTTCAGTCTAATATCATTTAGTCAAAGCAAATTAGTGTTGTCTAGTAAATGTAATTTTTAAACTAAAGCATGCATATTGAATAAAAATGCCCATTGCATATCCTAGGATGAACTATCAAAATTTTGAAATAAAAAGTCTTATTGATTTACAAAATATCCATTCAAATTGATGGGAGAGGACTCTAATTTGAACGCTAAAGTGTTGTGATGAGACTCCTATCTTAAAAATTAATTGACTATTAACAAAAAAAGAAAAACAAATTTAAACTTCAAACAATTTCACAACTCTAAAACTTAATGTCAATTATAAACACAATTATTAATATCTCTAACTTGGTGAATATGAAAAGGACTTATGGTGATGGATATAATTGACCCTGAAACTTTATGTGCTTCCTCCAACTTAAAACTTTTGTCACACTTTGAGTGTTGTTGGGAATTCAAACTTTAGATAAGGTGCTCAAGAAATGAAAGCACATGATCTTAATTTGAAAGTTCTCCATTTGTTAAACAAGGGGAGCTGCAAAGCAACAAGTCCCTGCTGTTAGGGTAATCAGTCCAATACTGCGACCATGAATTCAATAATGTGTTAGTAGAATCATCTCCTAACATTATTCCATTTAGAACTTGGCCTACTACATATTCACACAAAATGTCCAAAACATGACAACATGATGGAAGAATGAAAGGGAAGAAAGAAAACATATCCAAAAGGTGGTCTTTCCATAATACTAAAGATAACACTTGATGATCACTTAAGAATGGAACTCTAACAAGTGAATAAAACTTGAAAGTAAATATCTCAACTTCTTTCAAAATCAGACAATCAACTCAAATGTGTTCTGAATTATCTTCATTTTTTTGACACGGTCGTAGCCCAAAGTTCCAATATTTAATGCCCTAAGAGTCAAATATAGCATTTTTTCTCAAATCCTCACATTCTGTACAGAAATCGAAGAAGACTGATAGGAAAGGTGGTTCAGAGTTCTTAAAGACCATATCCTACAATACAAATCTTGATTCCTCATCAAAATCTATGGAAAATTTAAATCAAAATTCCAATAAAGTAGAATTATTTATGTAAAAACAATTTGTAACATGATACAATTAAGCATGGCATAACTATGTGATAGTCAAACACTGTTTACTAAGCTTCGGGCAATTAATTGAGAATCAATCTCAATATTTGAATCCATCATGGTGTAAGTATAATGTGACTGTACCAAGTTGACTAGTTGAAGATGACTTAAATGTAAAATTTTACCAAGGTAAAATAAAGAAATGAGTAAAGGGACATAACTATTCTTTTAATCATTACGGTATAACAAATTTTCTTCACCAAGACCATAAATGACCAAAGTTTATTTACTTACCAACACTAGTTGTGTTGAGATCCTACAAATAGGAGAAGAGGCATGTGATATCGTAACAACGATGGTCAAGTCAATTCCATTCTAGAAGACAATGCAATATTACATTTCATAGTATTAAATGTTTGCATGTTTGTGTGCACCATTGCAAGATACAATAAAAGTTATGGGGATGAACGAAAGCTTAAGATGACCCGAAGTACATTGTAATGTGGCACCATAACGCATTACATATGGAATATGCTCCATCGCTTCACCGATTCCTACTGACACATGGACAATAAATAATGATATTTAGTTTTATCAACTAGTGAAATCTTGTTTTTTTCTTTATATCCAGTTCTACTAAGAAACATAAGTTCTACTTTGAAGGAAACACTCTTGAAGAAGTGGTAGATTACAAATACCTCGGAATTGACTTCAACAAAAATCTAAGTTGGGAAGGCTGCAGAAAGAAAAGAACTTTGGGAGGTTGGAAAGCATCCTATGCTTTTCAAAATAGATGCAGAGAAGCAGAGCTATGAGATTGGAAGACTATGTAAACTCTCTTTGGTATTTTAGTGATCCCGATGGTTCTATATGGTTGTGAAGTGTGGGCTAACAACACATTTGACTTACAGTGGAAACAAATTGAGAAGATTAAAAAACGCTTGATCACAAACAAGTTTAAAATTAAAAGTCCAGTCCCTTATGATATCATGCTAAGTGAAATGGGGGCTGCTCCTATTGAAGCAATTGCTATGGTGTGTTTCATAAGATATCTAAAAACATTTGAGAAAATGGAAGACAGTTGGTGGCCTAAGGTCATCTTCAATGACATATTGTACAAAAGGAAGAAGACGTGGATGAGACAAAAAATTAAATGACTTAGTAAATAGGATATCCACTTGAACAAGTGCCCTACGAACAATAAAGAGATAAAGGATTTTGTTATTGATAGGTTCCACAAGATAATTTGGGATAAAGGGCTCGGGAGAAAGAAAGTGTACTATATTAAAGAGTTTAACCCCACATACAATCATCATCAAAAAGTGTACATCGGGGCCAATATATCTTGGAGAGGCAAAATTCTTATTTCCCAATTAAGAACCAATTCCCATCAACTCCATTGTGAAACTGTGAGCTGGAAAAGACCAAAAGAAGCTTGGGAAGAAACGGTGTGTGTGTTCTGCACCTCCGGAAAAGTGGAAACATAAAAGAATTTCATTTTAGAGTGTGAATCTTTCAAAGACAACAGGGACAACTATATAAATATATTGACAACTATCTCTTGAAATGAATTATTCAGTGAGGGGACAATGGAGAAATTAGGGGAGCTCATCATCAAGTTGAACAGGAAAAGGGATGAACTGCTGAAATCAGTGTGTGATCTGGCCTGTCCCATAGGCCATTGTTAGCCTCATGGATGTTAAAATTACTTCTTCTTCTTCTTCTTCTAAAAGCACGTGCTTTCTACCTTCTTCCCTTCTTTATTTTTGACATGTTCTTACATCACTATATTTAGTTATGGTGATTTCTTGCTTTATTATCCTAGATATTTATGCACAAATTTAAACGTCAGTTTCTCATATGGTCTCATGGACTAGTTAGTAAATCTATTTATCTACATATCTATCTCAAAAAACACTAAACTTTATCCAAATAACACTAGATTGAAAACTTTATCCAGAACAAAGAACACGAGATTGAAAGATAGTCCACTTGGTTACTTTTTCTTCAATTGCTACATTTTCTCCAAAGTTCGAGGAGGTTATTATATTCTTTAATTTATGTAATTTGTCTTAATTACAATATGCAATGTTTAAGAATATATGTAATTTAATTTTTTTATGTTTTTAATTGTTCCCAACAACACAGATTCCAGACAACAACACAAAATATTGAAGGGTGAGCTACAATAAATAACAAATATTGAACAGTGAGCTTGTACATGATTTATTAAACTCTTGTTATGTGCATTGCATGGCATGTAGTGGTCTCCACCTGGCACACATGATGGCATGCATTTTGCATGTATCCTATTCATACATTGAACTACACTTGGTTTGGCTTGTGTCTCATGACCCAGGTTCAATCCCAGGTGATGTTTACAACTTTGATATGTTCAAGAAGCATATTGTGGGTTACAATATAAGACTTTGTTACATAATTGCCTGTAGCACTCAATATGGTTTCTGGATGAATTCACGGTTTTTGGATGAATGCATGAAAACATCCTATGGAGAACGCTTTTAGTAATCACATTACATGCACTACTAGCTCGACGTTATAGTGCTTGAATGAAAACGAAACACGGAAATATTGTTCTAAGGTTGGATGGTGAATCTTCTGTTGTGGACTTCACTAGTTCTGTTGGTGTCTCTACAACCTATACTACTTTTGAGTCAGATGGTGAAAGTCTTGATCAACAAGGACTGAAGGATCTGGAAATCAATCTGTAATGAACTATTGCTATCGATCTCTAGTTGGAAGGTATGCCTGTTTGGAATCCTTTTATCAAATAGGCTTCCACATCAATTTTTACCTTGTATTCAAGTTGTATTTTCTTATCTTTCGAGCGATGTCATGTGAATGAGACATGATAGTTTCAATATCTTCTCTTATTATTACTATGTTTTGCAATTTCTCTTTCTAGAAAAACATAACGATGAGATAAACCAACTATTCAACTATAACATCTTTGAAACATTGATGAATATAAGTTCTGTAAGAGATAAGTCATCAACACTGCCAATTTCACAGACAACCTTTCCTTTGAGTTCTACAACCTCATCACTTGTTTTGTACCTTGATCTTTGAATCACATGCTTCTCGAGTTTTCAACTTGTCTTTGAAAGCCAATGACATCGAATCAAATATATTTGTTGTTAACTCCTCCTTAGTATTTGTAGGCGCTTTTGAAGAATGGAAGATTTGAAAACAACATGTTTAACAAGTAATGCTTCTAAGGTTTCTATTTGGAAATCAACCCTCTAATGCCTTTTATCCCTACTCCTATCTTTCCTCCTAATTCTTTTGCGCATAGTCATGTACATATTATCATCTGTTGCAGGGATGCATCAAGCAGAAATCCTTAGAATATAGAAAATTAATCCACACCCACATCATCTTGAATGGATTTGAGCCAGACAGGTATTTATAGAATGTACTTGTAAATAAGGGTAAAATATATTCTAATGGGATATACTCAGAGGAATCCCTCTAAAAAATCATCCATGGTAGTGTATTTCAAGTCGGGATAGAGCTCGTAGGCTTCCACATGGTGAGGTTCTTCTATTGGGAACTTAAATTGGCATCCATTAATGTAGATGTCGTGCGTGAGAGCAACCACGATGCTGGAAGGCATGAAGTTCACTACAATTAAAAAAGCACATTCAAAAATCCATCTCACATTATTAGTAGAAAGAAAGGAATAGTCCTAAGATTATTAGGGACTGGTTATTGGAGCAAAGTCTACAGAGAAATAGATAAAATATACCCTCAACTATGATAACACAATCTTCTGTTGAGACAAATACTCTTGGTAGAGATTTCTGAATCTTATTCTACCATATGCCTACGAGTTCGTTTAAGTCAAGAAAATTCTTTGGCAGTCTAAAATGGATAGACTTGTTCAGAGTACGAGGGTCATCCACAACTTTCATGGTATATGCGCCAATGTCGTCTCCTGTCATGAAAAATGTTGTAAGGGTAATTAAATAGAATTATAAATCGCCCCACCTTGAATAGAAACAATAAGTTTAATGAAACCAAGAAATACCTTTAACCTTCCATCCCCATAGATTTCAAATTGTTCCTTTGGAGGAGGAATCTCAGTTGGATGTGTGTGATAATAGTATGGACAACCGGCTATGGATTTGTAGCAGATGTATGTGTAAGGAAACCATTTTCACTATCCTTCAAGAATTGCGGATCTCAGAAGTGAAGGTCAGATTCCTCGTTTCCATTTTTCCATTGTTTTTCAAGATCCGTGCATTTTATCTTTAAATTATCCTTTCAAGATTCATCTGAAAACAAGAGGAGAAATTGACTGGCTTCTATATATATCTTATTCCAAACATACAACTCATACAAGCTAGTATATATAATATATACCTTTGTCTTTGCATCTATAGGCTTCTGTCTTTGCATCAAATCTCTAGTCACAGTGTCATTCCAACTTCAAAATTCCATCACATCTTTAGTCACATGACTCAAGCAAGGAACAAGACATAGTTTCTTGAGGATTCAATGATTCAACTACAAGAATTTGAAATGAAGTTTCCAACAATAGGTAAAGTAACGAAGGGGTATGAGATTGAGTAGGTAAAGAAGAACTGAACCAACACGTTTATAGGTCATGTACGTTTTCATGGCTCGGTAGGTGGTGGAGACATATCAACTCACTATGGACTATGTAGTGAAACAAACATTCAATCTTAACATTTAATGTTAAGAAATGTTACGAAGTAATGATAGAGTAATTTCTAGCATTACTTCGTTGGGAAAAAATTACTATGCAAATGCATGGTTTAAAGCAAGATAAATTAATCTATCTTCTGCCTCAGCCTCAGGATGAGGCCAAATAAGAGGTCCAATTCAAAACTTAGGTTAAACTTCTTAAATTGCAACTGGAGTTGTATAATTTTCCAAAAACTTTGGTTAAAACATTGAAAATTTATGGGTATTTGTGCCAAGTTAATAGAAAAAGAAAAAATCGATTTATAATAGTCCCTACCAACCCAAAGGGCAGGGACTAATAAGGGTGGGGATCCTACCCACTACATTGAATTTTAATGCGAAGGGGATTTGTTTTCATTTGAAAATATCATGGGTAAGTTCATGCATTAATTTGAATAGATCGTAGTCACAAATGTGCCTTTAATGCATGTAAAGTTTGAACATCCACATGGTCCCAATAAAAACAAGCCATCAAGGTTTGTAAACAAATAAAACTTATTGAATATTGAAAAATTGTCTTGATACATACTATTGGTATTCTTTTGAGATTCTTAATGTTCGAAGATTTCCTAAAACTCTTTGAATTTTGAAAAATTGGCTTGATACATACTATTGGTATTCTTTTGAGATTCTTAATGTTCAAAGATTTCCTAAAGGTTCGATGAAGGCCATAGAAAATCCTTGCACTAATAAACCTAGAATGAGGACCAATTAGCTCACATGGGGAATTTTGAAGATAGTCTTGAAATCTCACCCGATAGTATTATCGGGGAGATGTCAAACTTTAGAAAGTTGGAACTTTCCAAATAACTTAATGACCTATTGAGTCGATGGAAAAGTTTGCTAGAGCTGCATGTTAAAAATGTACTTGATGGATTATTAAGGAAAAAATGAAGATGGGCTCAATGACCATTATTATCCCTTTTAATGATTATCTTTCAAATTTATCAACCAACCCAATAGTTTTACCAGAGAATTGAGAAATTTGAAAATTCAATTTCAAAAAGGGCCTAATGATTCATATGGGGAATTTTCAACATCTTTGGACTTTTGAAGATGGGATCAATGAGCATTATTGGCCCTCTTTTAATGATTATCTTTCAAATTTACCAACCAACCCAATAATTTTATGAGAGAGTTGAGAAATTTGAAAATTCAATTTCAAAAAGAGCCTAATGATTCATATGGGGAATTTTCCAAAATTGAATCATTTGAAATATAAGAATAATCTTGATGAAATATCGAGATCTTTTTAAAATATTTGAATTTACGAAACAAATGACTTCAAAGAGAGCCTGATAAATTATAAGGAAATTTTGAACTTTCAAAAGGTGGAAATTAGGAAGTGACTTGATGAATTATTGAGTTTCTTTCAAAGTTTGTATCATTCAAATGTAAGAAACAAGATTGATGAGAAATTGGGGAACTCTAAATTTTTTTTTTTCTTGAATTCAATGAGAATATCCCAATAATGTATTGGGTCCTTTAGAAGGATTTGAAAAAAATAACTTACAAGGTGGCCTAACAATGTCATTGTGTTGATTTAAAAAGTTCACAACAATCGAATATTCAAAATAGCCCAAATGAATTGTCACGGAATTTTGAAAGATGTTAACTTTGAAGTCAATAGAAATGGCTTGATTCACTATTCAAAAAATTTTAATCTTTCAAACTTTTCGGGGAATTTTGAAAGATGTTAACCTTGAAGTCAATAGAAATGACTCGATTCACTATTCAAAAAAGTTTAAGCTTTCAAAATATAAAAGTTTGAAAAGGTTTTATAGTTCTATCAAATATTTTTCAAACATGAATATTTAAAAAATTAACAAAGCTTTTATGGACTAGATTGAACACATACTTCTTTGAAGGATAAAACCTTTAATGTGTGAGGGCTTATTAGAAAATTGCAATTACCCAAGGTGAATGAAGATATTTCATTAGACAAAGATTTAAGATATCACTTCACTTTCCCTTTAGAAATCATGAAGACAAGATAGAAGCATCCTAACCCGTGTTACATTTAGCAAATACTGATTAAAAAAAGGTAATTCTCTAGTATGATAGTGAAACTTTGAAGTAAATAAGGATTAAATAACTCTTCCACAAAGCATCATTCATTTTAGTGAGATAAAGGAAAAAAAAAATAATGACAAAATTTTGTAAAATAAAGAACAAGATAAATAATTAAAAAAAAAGAAAAAAGGGTGTTCCAAAGTCCATAGTTGAGGCCTCAGAAAATGGTGACACATTGAAGAAATCCATGAATCTTTATTTTAAATTACCTTTCTATGGATCAAGAAGTGAAAATATTAATATATTATTCATAAAAATGCATCTCATTATGTTAAGGTCCTAACTCGCACATAGGTAGATCAATGTATTCAGATATAATAAAGGTCAATATTAATAAGGCCTTTCAATAAAATAAAATAAGGCGGATGTAAGAAGACCTAATAGAAGCTTCCGCTTCTAGAAGGATCTTCCTCTAGATGCTTCTCTTAATAGACATATTTAGTATAAATAAGGGTCAAGGGTATGAAAACCCTAGCTTGGAGATTATTGTAACAGAGCGCTGCTCGACTGGAGGTTGCCCCATTGAAGAGGCTTGTGAACATTGCTTTCTGAGATCAAAGTGCTATTTCAGTTGTTGTTCTCATATTATTTATGTGTTATTGTGGAGATTATGCTGGTTATATTACTGTTATTCTGCCATTTCTAGCATTTTATTTCTGTTCTGCATATTTATTATATCTGGTATCTTGCAAGTGGTATCAGAGCACTTTCCTTGGCAGGAATTGTGGGTATTTTTTTTTCAGGGTAGAGACGTATTCTAGCATCTTTAAGCCACATAGATCTATCGTTACGTGCATAAACCTACGATTGAGGGATTCCTACACGCAGGAAATACAAGTGGTTCTTAAGCGCACATCTGTTGGCCACCCTTGTAACCCCTGTTGGTACCCCTTCGAGTGGTAGAGCATCAGACAACACCTATGTACAGATCAACCTAGATTTCCTGAAGCCCTCTTTAGATAAACCTATCGGTTGTCGGACTGTTATAGTGTCACTGAGAACAACACTCGGGAAGATACTCTCTAGTACCTGGGTAGTCGGGTAGTATGGCTAAGGGTACAGTCTATCCTCCTTAGTTAGTGCCCTGAGATATTGGGCCGAGTACTACTGTTGGACCCCACACGTATATCAGAAAGCTATAGCATAGGAAAACCCTTGTCTGTAGAACCCTTGAATACCTAACCCTTGGGGAACATAAAAATAAACAAATTAAAGTGGCCAGCTCTATTGCCGCACAACTGTGTTCGGGTTGCCAAGTAAATACACATTTCTTTCTGGTTAAGAATTTGGGGATTTCAACACTGTAGCATTCTTTAAACCGAAGTATAACCCCGCAGCTGTGAAAAAAAAAAAAGTTTGGAAATTTTTTCACCATTATTTGAGACCTATTCCATTAGATTCATCTCTTCTCCTTTATCACATTCATCCATATCATTTTTCTGCAAAAAATTCTGACCCCGCCCGCTCCCTTTTCAGTTCACCCATCCTCATGGCCCATACCCGTAGCCAAGAACTGGAGTCTCGCTTCAACACCTTGCAATCTAGTTTCCTTGAGACCCAAAAAGAAGTGCAACAACTCAGTGCTACTATTGCCTCCCGTGATACATCCATCAATACCACCATATATGCATTCGTGTAGTCCGCAATGGAGGAAGTCAAACAAGAACTAACCACCCAGCTTGAATCTGTCTTTGCATCACTCTACACCAAACTAAAGATCCCTACCGATGACCCTTTTCCTGATGCACATACAAAGACTGAAAATGAAACTTCTTCCCATTCCCATACCTTTCAGCCCCATCACTTTCAACGGGACATACGCCTTCCGCGAGTGGATGTAATCAAATTTGATGGCTCGGACCCCACTGGTTGGGTCACCCAAATGGAACATTATTTCTCTCTCTACAACATTACAGATGACTTGGCCAAACTTCGGTATGGTGTTCTCCATCTAGATCAAGAACGCTGGCAATGGTGGCAATGGAGAAAAACTTCACGTCAAGGGTATATTGCTTGGACCCAATTTGTGACTGAGCTTTATGAATGCTTTGACACTGACACCAACCATTTGGGCCGTTTGAAAAAATTGAAACAATCAGGAACAGTAGAAGACTTCATAGCTGCATTTGAGCGCCTAGATTTTCGAACAGAGGGCATGACTGATGCTTTCTTTCGAGAGTGTTTTATCAGTGGCCTCAAGGAGGAGATTCGGGCCCATGTCCTCATGGCTTGACCTGCGAGTTGGGTGGAGGCTTCTAAAAAAGCTAAATAAGCACAACAAATTGTTTCCTCTCAAAATCATAAGCTTTCCTTTATCCCTCGCCCTAAACCAGTAAACCCCACTACTCCCTCTGCCCCATTAAAGATCCAAAAATTGACCAGGGCTTAAATGGATGAACGCCAAATCAAAGGCCTCTGTTATAATTGTGATGACAAATATTTCCCGGGCCACAAATGTAAGGAACAAAATATTTTTATGACCATCTCTAAGGATATTCCGGAAGAGGATGTTGAAACTCCCCTTGTGCCCGAGTCACCAGAAATCACTGACATAAACCCTCCCTCCGACCCTCCCGAAGTGGAACCGATCATTTCCCTCAATGCTCTCATTGGCTTCTCTGCCCCCCAAACCCTCAAGTTATTCGGTTACATCAAGCACCGAAAGGTCATCATTCTGGTTGATAGTGGCAGCACCCATAATTTTATTCATCATCGCATTGCTCAAGAAACCCATTGCTACATCCATGCTGTCAACAATTTCCAAATCATGATTGTTAATGGTGGTTCTATGAAATGTGGCGGGCGCTGTGAAAATGTGTGTCTCCAAATTAGTGACTACCACCTAAAATCCCATATGTTTTCTATTGACATGGGCGGTTGCGACATTGTGTTGGGTGCAGATTGGCTAAGGACTTTGGGTCCCATTCTCATGGATTTTAAGAACTTAACCATGCAATTCAACCAAGAAGGCCACCAATATAAATTCCAAGGCATCACTGCTGGTTCACCTGAGGGCATCAGTTCCCATCACATGGAAAAGCTTCTTAAAAAAGGTCATTCTGGTGTCATTGCCCAACTCCATGCCATACAAGCCAAAGAGACACCCCCAAGTTCCCCAAGACCTCTAAGCCCTCCTTTCTAAACATCAAACAGTATTTTCCACTCCCAAAGGACTCCCTACTTCCCGCGGTGTTCATGATCATTCCATTCCCCTTGTCCCAAGAAGCCTCCCCCCAAATATCCATCCATATTGCCACCCCTTTGCACAAAAAAATGAAATTGAGAAAATGGTCCAGGAACTCCTTAATGCAGGCGTCATCCGTCCTAGTACGAGCCCTTACTCATCTCCGGTTGTCATGGTACTGAAGAAAGAAGGTTCTTGGAGAATGTGTTCTGACTTCTGTGCTCTCAACAAACTGACCATCAAAGACAAATTTCCCATTCCTGTCATTGATGACCTCCTGAATGAATTGAGTGGCACCCAATTCTTTACTAAACTTGATCTTCACTCAGGCTATCACCAGTTACGTATGAAAGAGGAAGACATTCCCAAGACAACCTTTTGCACTCATGAGGGCCACTATGAGTTTTTGGTCATGCCCTTTGGCTTGTGTAACGCCCCCTCCACCTTCCAGAGCCTCATGAACCATGTCTTCTGCCCTTTTCTTCATCATTTTGTCTTAGTTTTCTTTGATGATATCCTCATCTATAGGAAAACCTGGACAAACCATCTTACTCATGTGGATCAAGTTCTCTGCCTACTCTCTCAGCACCAACTTTTCCTGAAACAGTCTAAATGTGCTTTTGGTGCCTTAGAAGTAGAATACTTGGGTCATATGGTGGGAAAGGATGGCATCAGGGTGGACCCGAAAAAGATTGAAGCTATGCAAGACTGGACACACCCAAAGACTCTCAAAATCTTGCATGGATTTTTGGGCCTAATAGGGTATTATCGCAAGTTTGTTAAGAACTACGGAAAGATTGCAACACCTCTCACGGCTCTCCTCAAAAATAACTCTTTCACTTGGACTCCAGTAGCTGCTTAAGATTTTCAAACCTTGAAGACAACCATGTGCACCACTCTGGTTCTGGCCCTTCCCGATTTCACAAAGACCTTTGTGTTGGAATGTGATGCCTCAGGGAAAGGAATTGACGTTGTCCTTATGCAAAAGGGTTGACCTTTGGCCTTCACCAGCAAGCAACTGTCTGAAAGGAATCTGGGCAAACCCATTTATGAAAAGGAAATGTTGGCGATTCTGCATGCCGTTGAGTTGTGGCATCCTATATCTTGGGGCAACACTTCCAAATTAAGACCGACCATCAAAGCCTCAAGTACTTTATGGAACAACGCATTTCCTCCCAGGAGAAACAAAAATGGGTGACTAAGATCTTTGGATATGATTATTAGATCATTTACGAGAAGGGAAAAGACAATGTCGTGGTGGATGCATTGTCCCAGAAATATGAAGACGAAGGATCCCTTTTTTCTCTTTCTTTCATTGTACTCGATTGGCTCCAAGCTGTGCGCTAGGAATGGCTTCAAGATCCCAAAAGTTTGCATTTGATCCAGCAATTGCAGACCAAGGCTCTGGCTCCACCAGGGTACTCCTGGCTCCAGGATGAGCTTCAATACAAAGGCTGCTTGTATTTAAGTAAACAATCCAAGCTCAAATCCACAATACTTTCTGAGCTTCATGCTACACCCACAACGAGGCACTTAGGGTTCACCAAAACATATGACAGGGTCAAACGTTCTTTTTTTTTTGGGATGGTATGAAACAGAACATCCATAAGTTTATCGCTGAGTGTGAGGTGTGTCAATGCAACAAGGGAGAAACAGTCAAATCTCTGATCACCCTCCAACTACTTTATTACAGGATTACCCAAATCGGGGAATAAATCAGTCATAATGGAGGTGGTGGATCGCCTTTCCAAGTATGCTCATTTTTGCGCTCTTCACCACCCATTTACTGCATCCATGGTGGCTTAAATTTTCATGGACTAGGTACACAATTGCATCTCAGCTCATCTTATCATCCCTAGACGGATGGTCAAACAGAAGTTGTCAACAAGTGTTTGGAAACATATCTGAGGTGCTTTGCCTCTGAAAAACAACACCATTGGGCTCAATGGTTACCCCTAGCTGAATGGTGGTACACCACTACATACCATACAACCACTCGCATGACTCCTTTTGAAGCGGTATATGGACAGAAGCCACCTTCAGTTCTCTCATACTTACCGGGTACCTCGAAGGTCCAGGCGGTTGACCAAACACTTATAGTCCAAGAGGATATTCTTTGTACCCTTAAAGAGAACTTGGTCATGGCACATAATCATATGAAGCAACAAGCAGATCAAGGTCGTTCTGAACGTCAATTTGCAGAAGGGGATCAGGTGTTTTTGCGACTGCAATCATATAAGCAAACTTCCCTTAAGGCTGAGCATTGTCAGAAGCTAGCACCCAAATTTTATGGTCCTTACACAATTCTCAAGCGTGTGGGACAATTCACATATCAGTTAGCTCTACCTAGTCAGTCAAAGCTACATCCTGTTTTTCATGTTTCATGCTTGAAGAAGGTGATTGGAACCAGGTGCCAAATTCAAACCAACCTTCCAAAGTTAGCTGAAGAAGGATCCATTTGGCTACAACCAAAAGCAGTTTTGGACCAGCGTGAGCATCGCCTGCGTCAGAGAACCATCAAGGAAGTGCTAGTACAGTGGAAAGATATGACTCCAGCAAATGCCACTTGGGAACCAACTACCATTCTACAGTAGTTTCCACATCTCAAGCCTTGAGGACAAGGCTGTTTTTAAGGGGGCGGACATGTTAAGGTCTTAACCTGCACATAGGTAGATCAATGCATTTAGATGTAATAAAGGTCAATATTAATAAGGCCTTTCAATAAAATAGAATAAGGCGGATGTAAGAAGACCTAATAGAAGCTTCCACTTCTAGAAGGATCTTCCTCTAGATGCTTCTCTTAATAGACATATTTAGTATAAATAAGGGTTGAGTGTATGAAAACCCTAGCTTGGATATTATTGTAACAGAGTGCTGCTCGACTAGAGGTTTCCCCCTCGAAGAGGCCTGTGAACATTGCTTTATGAGATCAAAGTGCTATTTCAGTTGTTGTTCTCATATTATTTCTATGTTATTGTGGAGATTATGCTGGTTATATTACTGTTATTATGCCATTTCTAGCATTTTATTTCTGTTATGCGTATTTATTATATCTGGTATCTTGCACATTATATGAAGTGGGTCCCTATAAAATCTCTTGTTTGTGAAGGAATCATTGATTAATCATGTACATAAGTTTTGATAACTCACTAGTTATATTGAAGGGATAGTTAATGATATTAATTCTCTTGAAACAAGATCCAACACTTTAGGTTAGAGTCATATCCATAGGGTTTTTTTGAATATGGGGTTAAGAATTTATTTGTGGGTGTGCCTTTGGGCATCCCTTAGGTGTTGCTCCACCACCCACAAGCATCCATAGCCATGATGGAGTCACCATGGCATCAAATGACTTAATCCACATCTAGTTAGCATCTATATCCTTGACAAAGATATCTACATGTACCCTTAATTGGATAAAATTTCTCAATCCATTACCATTTATATATTTCTTTAATAAACAATGGATGGTGAAAGTAGCAACTCTTTACAAGAAGATGGGGATGATTCCTATATATATTGATGAGTTAATTGATTGTCAATGCTCAAGTCATATAAATATCCCCTTAAAATATTTATCCCTAGATCCCTAGATTGTATAGAAAAGAAGATAATAATGACTTGGTCTCGGGCATACCCACAATGATAGGTCATACAATTGTTGTTCATAATTGGAGGGAACATTTACCCATTTATGTAATAGATCGTATGGTAGACCACAAATTGGAGGAATTCACACCTACTCTAATGTTTAGGAACATGTGAGAAATGATAATAAATCTCGTTGGTAATTGAGAGATACTTGTCATTCATTGGGGAGGATGGAGTCAATGGGAAATAATAGTCTATGTCCAAAGATACTAGTTTTGGTGAGAAATATACGTCTGTCTACTCATAAAGGACGTATAGTAATTAATCAAATTCATGGTTGTTCATATGGACAAGAAATTATGATATTGAAACTGATGTCTTATGAGGCCTCCTTTTACATGGTCGACTAGTTTAATGTGAGTGAATGGAGCTCATTAGGAAGCTATTTCATTAACCATCAACATAATCTTTAAAGTTGTCAAATGGTTAATAATTTAAAATTTTCCAATTCCAGCACTATCTAAAATGATTTAGCAATCCATACAATTCCCATTTAAATCTTATTCCTTCAAGATCATAACTATGCATTACCTTTGGAGTTTACAAGGTTTAGCCATGATGTACCTGATATCAAGGCACTCTAATAGCTAGAAGAAATGAACATAAAGTGTAAGTTTCAAAATTTCTTGTGCATGTCGTGATGCTACAACAATGAAATCAAATACATAGTTTCTAAATCTTTTCCTCTAGATGATGTTCATGTTCCATTTCCCATTTCCTTCTTTTGATGCACTTTGTTTGAAATTATTTTCAAAAAATTTCATTGATTTCTCACCATAATTTGTCTTCTTTATGGCTTCTCAAATGGGTTAGAATAATGCTTAACAAAACATTCAGAAAAAAAGTTCCAAGCATGGATTTATCATTAGAAAAATGCTATAGTTCAACCTAGAAAAATACTTACCTCCATTTGTTTACTCGTACACAAATGCATAAAAAAAAAAACTTGTGTCATTAGTAAACCTAAAGAAATATACTTTAGGAAAACAATATTTCTATTATTCCTACAATTGTTTTTATCTATGAATAAATTTTAAAGTGCTCTTTTCTATTATTTTATTTATTTGGGCTATGAAAACGTCTTGATTATATATATATATATATATATATATATATATATATATATTTTTTTTTTTTCCTGATATTTGGATAATGTTTAGTTGGCACTTTCGATTGTATGAAAACATACGAAAGAGAGTGAAAACAAGACAAAAATCTAAAATGAAGATTAAATAGGAAATGGAGTAAAGACAATTCGTATTTACATATGAATAATGATGGAATAATTTTAATAATTGCATGAGACACCGGAAAATTGTCTAAGAAATCCACAAGTCTTGCACTATTTGTGTGTCTCTCTCAAATGCAACCAAATTTCATGGAAGCTCCACATTGTAGAAATTTACAATAATACGTGTTGGAGTAGGCATTTTTGGGAATAAGTGCAGCAAGCAAGGCAAAGTGGGCCAAAGGAAAAAACGTGCGCCATAAAATAAGGAAGACTAGCGCGAAAAAGGGTAAAGGAAGCAACATGCGATAGGATTTGCGGAAATCTGACGCATATGTGGACAAACCTAGCCATGTTAGGGTTAGGTTTTGGAGTCATAATGTAAGGGTTTTAACCCATTTTGTATTATAAATAGAAGAGGTATAAGGTAGACTGAGACATCTAAGTTTTAATCATCTTTATGTGGGTATCTTTGGAGATTCCTTTTTGAGTTTCAAGTCTTTATTTTGATGAGAGTTGTAGAGCTCGGATGGAGTTGATGTAATTGAGGGTTAGGTCGCAAGCTATGGAACTTGGTGCAATGTTGGTCTGCCTCACCACTATTCACATGATGTAATGCACACAAATCTATTTTGATGAAGAAGAGTAAATAAAAAGAAGATCTTTGTGGACATAGCCCTAGGGGGGTGAACCATGGTAAAAACATATTTTGCAATGTGTCTGAAAGGTTTTTTTATTTCTACAGTTATGTTTAAATGGTTATATGAATGAATGGTTTAAATACAATGCACACTAGAAATAAGTATGCATAACGAATGTTATGAATAAATGAAATAGTAGATCTGATGAATGGTATGATATAATGCATGTTGAAGTAGAAATAGAAGTAAGAAGAAAAACCCCAATCCCTTCCATGTCTATAGACACATGCATCCTGTAGTGACCCATAAACCATCTCGGGTGAGACTGTACTGTGCACTCTATGTGCGGTGTAGCCTTATGGCTTACCAGAAGGGCCGATGGTGAATAGGGTTTTGTTGGATAACTAAGGTAGAACTTGGGTCAGCCCATACATCCAAAAAATGGTTATGTTTCCATCTAGAAATCAGAAGGACAACCAGGAATCGGTTTGGTGAAGAAGATGTAGTGGTAGAAAGTGATGTTCATGCCATGGAATCCTACGAAGCAAGAGATTGAAATATTGTTAGAGACAAAGCAATTGGAGTTCACAAAGAAAGATAATAAGGGTTCCATGTATACACTGCACCAATACCTACAAAGGTATGTGTTTACTAATTTACATGAAGCATATTTCTGTTATTTTCCTGAGTTATTACATGAATGGATATTAAGGTTGAAATATACCCATCTAAATAATCAGATCAGGCCAGTAGAGTGGACTGCTGAAAATATTTTGCGATTGGAAAGGGTTAATAACAAATTCATGCGCAGAGTTGATTTCTGGTTAGATAACATTACTGCAAGGATTATTACTTAATTTGCAGTAGATACATCGAAGTCATATACTACTGCAGAGAATTATTTCTTGAGGGGACCTAGAGGGAGGTACATTAGGCCTCTTTACATGTCGATCAAGATCTTATTACACGATAAAGGCATGATGACCATGGAATCAAACAACTATATCACTCTACACACATGGGGGCGATGGGGGAAGCACTAAGGAATATATGAGAAATGGAGAAGGATATGGAGAGTAGCCAGAAGAAGGAAGCAATGGGCCCTGTCATGATGGATGATGAACATACTAAGGAAATCATAAGGAAAGCAGGTGTGATGCATAGCAGATGACCCTACCAGTATAAGATGAATAGTAAGAAGAGGGAAGTAGTTGAGCATGAGGGCTTGAAAAATGATGAGGAATAGGTAGAGGATCTTCGTGCCACGAGGAATATTGAGGACATATTGCACATCACATATGAGAGGAAAACTAGAGGTCATGGGTCTGACACAGAAGAAGACTCTCCATTCTAGATCCAAATTAGTGTGGAACCCATAACCCCATGTGTGACTAAGACAACTGAAGAAGAAGACCGGTTAATCAACAAGTGATTAGTGGTAGAAGAATTTTTACAGGATGTGGGTCTAGTAGAAGAGGTGTAATGTTAAGAACCAAATATCAATATAGCATAGAAAAACCTCAGAAAAAGTACTCAACGCCTTGAAAAAGAGATAATTTCAGATAATAAGCCTCTTCGAGGGGGAAACCTCCTTTTAGCCCACTTAAATGTTCAAGTACAAGATGATTCAAAATGAAAATGTCTCCTTGGTATATATAGGAGACTAGGAGGTATAATTACAACTAATGGCCTAAAGCTGACATAAATAAAATAACATTACTAATATAATATGCCCCAATTAAGGGGTAATGAGCCAATATTAGGGCTTAACATGCCCCTCCCCTTGAGACAAGTGTTGTCCGCAATGCTTGAGTAACTTTGGATGCTTATTTATAAAAGACTCATCTTCCCAAGTGGAATCTTCAGCTGGTAGTTTCCTCCATTTAATGAGATACTCTAAACTGGATATATTCCTTAGCTGGCGAATTCTTGTGTCAGTGATGGCTTTAGTCTCCAATATGATTTTTCCTTCCTCATCAAGTTCTGGAAATATAGTTTGAACTGGGATCTTGTCGCCTATAACCTTCTTTAAGCACGAAACATGGAAAACTGGGTGTACTCATGAAGATGCAGGCAAGTCCAATTTGTATGCCATAGTACCAATCTTTTGCAACACCTTATAAGGGCCATAGTACTTTGGTGATAATTTATTATCCTTCTTGGATTGCTTGAGGGACATCTGTTTGTATGGTTGTAGTCTTAAAA
>ML817722.1:45859-57369 GCA_009831015.1 Picea engelmannii | reverse complement strand
GACTACAACCATACAAACAGATGTCCCTCAAGCAAGCCAAGAAGGATAATAAATTATCACCAAAGTACTATGGCCCTTATAAGGTATTGCAAAAGATTGGTACTATGGCATACAAATTGGAGCTGCCTGCATCTTCACGAGTAGACCCAATTTTCCATGTTTCATGCTTAAAAAAGGTTATAGGTGACAAGATCCCAGTTCAAACTATATTGCCAGAACTTGAAGAGGAAGGAAAAATCATATTGGAGCCTGAAGCCATCACTGACACAAGGATTCACCAACTGAGGAATAGATCCATTTCAGAGTATCTCATTAAATGGAGGAAACTACCGGCTGAAGATTCCACTTGGGAAGATGAGTCTTTTATACAGAAGCATCCAGAGTTACTCAAGCGTTGCAGACAACACTTGTCTCAAGGGGAGGGGAATGTTAAGCCCTAATATTGGCTCATTAACCCTTAACTGGGGCATATTAGATTAATAATGCTATTTTATTTATGTCGGCTTGCTCATTTAGGGCATATTAGATTAGTAATGTTATTTTATTTATGTCGGCTTTAGGCCATTAGTTGTAATTATACCTCCTAGTCTCCTATATATACCAAGGAGACATTTTCATTTTGAATCATCTTGGACTTAAACATTTAAGTGGGTTAAAAGGAGGTTTTCCCCTCGAAGAGGCTTATTATCTGAAATTATCTCTTTTTCAAGGCCTTGAATACTTTTCCTGAGGTTTTTCTATGCTATATTGATGTTTGGTTCTTAACAGAAAATGATTCACTATGGTACAAATATCGCTTATATTTATGTAAGAAATCCCAACTCAAACAAAAGGTATTATTGGAATTGCACACCTCTCCAGTGGGAGGGCACTCAGGATTTTTGAAAAACTACCATAGGGTCAAGAAATAATCTTTTTGGGATGGCCTTAAAACTGATTTTCAAAGGTTTGTGGCAGAATGTTTGGTTTGCCAACAAAATAAGGTGGAAACAATTAAGACACCATGTCTTTTACAATCATTAGCCATCCCAATCTAGCATTGGGAGGAGGTTTACTTGGATTTCATCACAGGGTTACCTAAGTCTGAAGGAAAGAGTGTCATCATGGTGAATATTGATAGAATGACCAAGTATGCACACTTTTGTGCAGTCTATCATCCCTTCAAAGCCAGTACAGTTGCCACCACATTCATGGAGACATTTAAAAAGGTAGATGGCAGCCCAAAGATTATTGTAAGTGATAGAGATCCCATCTTCATTGAACATTTTTGGACATAATTATTTTCTTGTTTGGGTACTCAATTGGCTCATAGCTCATCCTATCATCCTCAATCTGATGGACAAACCGAGATAGTGAACAAATTTTTGGAGGCTACCTTCATTGCTTTGTCTCTAATAATCAAACACAATGGTTCAAATGGTTACCCTTGGCAGAATGGTGGTATAACACTTCCTTTCATACTGCAACAAAAATGACATCATTTATGGAACTCTATGGATACCACCCTCCTTCCATCACTTCTTCTCTAAAATAAACATCTAAGGTTGAAACAGTGGAAGATCACATCGAGCATCAACAACAAGTTCTCCAAATATTAAAGGACAACATGACCATGGCACAGAATCACATGAAACAACAAGTAGATCAACATCGTAGTGAAATAAGTTTTGAAGTAGGGGATTGGGTGTTTTTAAGACTACAACCATACAAACAGATGTCCCTCAAGCAATCCAATAAGGATAATAAATTATCACCAAAGTACTATTGTCTTTATAAGGTGTTGCAAAAGATTGGTACCATGGCATACAAATTGGAGTTGACTGCATCTTCACGAATACACCCAGTTTTCCATGTTTCATGCTTAAAGAAGGTTATAGGTGACAAGATCCCAGTTTAAACTATATTTCCATAACTTGACGAGGAAGGAAAAATCATATTGGAGCCTGAATCCATCACTGACACAAGAATTCGTTAGCTGAGGAATAGATCCATTTCGGAGTATCTCATTAAATGGAGGAAACTACCGGCTAAAGATTCCACTTGGGAAGATGAATCTTTTATACAGAATCATCCAGAGTTACTCAAGAGTTGTGGACAACACTTGTCTCAAGGGGAGGGGCATGTTAAGCCCTAAATAGTGGCTCATTACCCCTTAATTGGGACATATTACATTAGTAATGTTATTTTATTTATGTCAGCTTTATTCCATTAGTTGTAATTATACCTCCTAGTCTCCTATATATACCAAGGAGACATTTTCATTTGGAATCATCTTGTATTTGGAAATTTGTGTGGGCATAAGGAGGTTGCCCCCTCGAAGAGGCTTATTATCTGAATTTCTCTCTCTTTCAAGGCATTGAGTACTTACTCAAAGGTTTTTTTGTGCTATATTGATATTTGGTTCCTAACACAAATAGTTGAAAATGAAAGCGTGCAATAGAAAGAAAATTGGTGCAACATAATTCATAAGACTACATGCATGAAAAGTAAACACCGCATGGAAATATAGAGAATGAACAGAAAAGAAAGTACACTTCAGAGAATTAATGACAAAGTCTATAAAAATGGAAAAATCAGGAAATGAAATACACTTGTGATTTTTGAGCATCCAAGCGACAAAGCAAGCAACGTGCGAGCAAGTGTGAGATTGTGAAGAACCCAACCGAGATCTACAATTAATTTTTTTTGAAGACAAGAAGATAGCACCTCCTAAAGTTGGTGGTCTTAGACAGTTCGTAAGGGTGACTCGATGGACATGGAATAAAAAGGAAAAAATAAAATAACCAATAAATATTGTGGAGATGGAAGGTGATACAACATAGAAGACTAAATCCCTCAGTCCAACAAGGGTATACGAAGAAAAATAATCCGTAGAAGAAATGGAAGTGGATTAGAGCATAGGACAATCGGAAAACCATAATGGTGGGGAAAACCCTAATTCATAAAAATATGTAGGAGTGGAGGAGATGGAAAAATAGAGTGAGGGGACCCACGAAGAAGAATCCCTGGTCGAAGACATCACAGGCCAACAAGAAACATGGGGAAAAGAAGAAGAAGGGGTCTGGGAAGAAATTGCATAAGAAAACCCATCCGCGGGTCGAAAGAGGAAAATACCAGGAGCTCCAAGCAAAAGAGGCCCAACAAATATCATGCTACCTCATATCCCAGACGGTGTAGTTACAGTTGAAGACATACTAGGAAAAGTAGAAAAAATGAAGTATGCAAATCATGATGTGATGGACACGACAAAGTTTCCTAACCTTGCATAGGAAATCTATTTAGAAAACAAGGATTATAGGATTATAGGATTATATAGTTCAGGTATTATGAACTTGCTTGAGATACCACATTTTGGGCATGGTAAGAAAGTGGGCCACTATGTGAAACAACTGGTTGAGAGGGTACATGGAGGTATCATGTGGATGGATAGGCTGATCCATATAGATGTAGAACTCATAGAAAAAATCAGAGGGTTTCCAACCAACAATGCAAAACCAAAGGATTACTTGGAGAACAAAGCAAGGGACAACGTAATTGCAGAAGAAGTCAAAGCGCAGTTCGTGACAAACATGAGAAACAAGGGCATAGTGATAAAGGACATCAATGGCCCTGTGAACAATTTTTCCACAAATATTATGGTTTGTAAACTCTTGATGAAGTGTAGAAAGGAAGAGGCCCCGATAGGATTCATAGAAGCAGCTAACAATGCACAAAGGGTATAATATTCAGTTGGGCACCCTATTTACTAAACCAATTTTTGATAGACTTCAAGGATGCACATGATAATGAGACATAATTCCATTACTCTTGGCTATTGATATTAGTAGCATTGGTAGGATATAAAGAACCCAAATTCACATCCTTTATGGACATAAGAAGGAAATTCTTTGCAACACAGTATACAATTTTATGGCAAGCGAAAGACACTAAGAACCAACAGAAGAATTGCGCAGTCTTTGCAATTTTCCTGGGAAGATATGCAACAGAAGAACTCTAACGTGTGTAGAATGTCTATTGAAGTATTCAAGGAAAACACAGGAATTTACAAGTTTAAGGCTTCAAGACACCACATGTGGATTCATGCCAGAAGATATCCAAAGAAGAACTGGCTATAAATGAGGTATTGCACAAAGCGTGAGGAAGTAGAATGGATAGTGAAGGACTGGCCTACAAAGTGGAAAGTTCCAGTAACACAAAATAAAGGAAAAAAACCTAATGAACAAAAAGAAGCAGGTCCATCAAAGAAGACATGGAGTCCAACATAAAATACAAGGAAGGCTTCAGAGTGTAGTCAAACCTCAAGGAGTAGCACAATAGTCAAAAAGCCAAGGAATAAAGACACAGTGTCGAGGGAAGAAGTGAAAGGAGATGGAGATAAGGTCAAGGGAGATATCTCTCAAAAGAAGGAGGTACATGATGACCAAATAGGAAAGAAGAAAACTGAGACGCAAACCTCAACCCCAACCAAGAAGAGGACTAGCAAAAAAGAGGGGGAAATAAGGAAGAAAATGAAGTCCCACAAGACTCCCCTAGTACTCACTATCATAGAAGATGATGTATAATTCGTCGAAGAAAAAGTATAAGATAAAGGGGAGAATGCTTTACTTGTAGTAGAAGTACAAAGAGAGGAAATTGTGGAGAAATTAGTGGAAGTACATGACAAGTTTAAGGTCATGTACAAACAATAATAAAGGGCAGTGGCAAGTTTAAGGTCATGAAGGAAATGTTGGAAGTAGATGAGAACAAAGTTTAGAAATAGGTGAAGGACCTAGAACATCTAGAGTTGGTGCTGGCACACATACCCACAAAGGAATTATATGGGTTACATGCGAGTGTGATGCAGGAAGTTCAGTCTAGAGCTAGGGCGTATGCCACCAACCTAGAGATCAATAGGAAGGTTAAGGAGATATTGCAGGTAACTTGTGAAAAAATAGAAATGGAGAAGGAGGAGGAGAAACAACGCACAGATAAACTAGAGAAGAAACTTGTAGAAGTATACAACAACATGCCATATTGCACCCAGGAATTGCAAGTCACAACAAAATAAAAGATACAAAACATTGGATAGACAATGGAGAGACATAAGTAGGAGATAACAAAGCTAACAAAAAATATGACTCCAAGAAAACCCCCAGAAGTGAGGGAACTAAGAGAGGAGGAGGATATTGCACGCGTAGATAGCATAGCATAGGAAGCAAAAGAAGTTGCATAATTATATGACATGATTGCGCACATTTGGACCAACTTGGAAGAAGATTATTGGATCTAGCAACTGGAGCAAAGAGAAGAGAAGTTGAACATTGTAGTTCAGGGTTTGAAGCAGCGACATAAGACAATGGAAATATCTCTAATATTGAGGGCCACACATGAGATGAAAAACCTACATGCAAAGGTAAAGGCCACACAAGAAGAGAAATAAGCATGACAACCTTAGTTGGAGCCCCTACAAGAACAAGCATAAGAAATGATAACAACACTAGAAACAGAGAAATCCAACATGGAACAGGAACATGCAGAAAGTAGGGAAGTGCTAAAAGAGCACATGACAACGCAGGATGTGGAGATATTGGAAGAAAAGAGTGCGGAGGAAAAAGAGAAAGCGACATATTTGGCACAAAAGTTTCATGCATTGGAGAGAGCGTTGCAACATGTGAACTAAGTTTGTGTGGCTTGGGATGAGCCACAAGTTAGTGTTTGGGGCCTATTGGAGCAGGATTTTTTGGGAATAAGCATAGCAAGTGAGGCAGAGTGGGCCAAAGGGAACAATGCGTGCCAAAAAATAAGGAAGACTAACACGACAAAGGGAAAATGAAGTAGCACGCGACAATATTTGCAGAAATCTGACACATATGTGGACAAACCTAGTCATGTTAGGGTTAGGGTTTTGGAGTCATAATGTAAGGGTTTTAACCCATTTTGTAGTATAAATAGAATATGTATAAGGTAGAATGAGACATCTAAGTTTTTATTATCTTTATGTGGGTATATTTGGAGAGTCCTTTTTGAGTTTTGAGTTTGTATTTTGATGAGAGATATGGAGCTCAGATGGAGTTGATGTAATTGAAGGTTAGGTCACAAGCTTTGGATCTTGGTGTGACACTGGTCCACCTCACCACTATTCACATGATGTAATGCGTGCAACACTATTTTGAATAAGAAGAAGAAATAAAAATAAGATCTTTGTGAACGTAGCCCCAGGGGGGATGAACCATGGTAAAACCCTGTGTTGCAATGTGTTTGAATGGTTTTGTTGTTTTTTCAATTATGGTTAAATGGTTAGATGAATGAATGGTTAAAATTACAACACACACTAGAAATATGTATGTAGAACGAATATTATGAATGAATGAAATAGTAGATCTAAAGAATGGTATGATACAATGCATGTTGAAGTAGAAATAGAAGTAAGAATAACAATCACAATCCCTTCCATGACCACAAACACCCATAAACCATCTCGTGTGAGGCTTCGTTGTGCACTCTGTGCACAGTGTAGCCTTCTGGTTTACTAGAAGGGCTGATGGTGAATAGGTTTTTTTGGGAGAACTACGGTAGAACCCGAGTTAGCACATACATACAACAACATGCCTCATGGATTCCATCCAAAGGAAACATGGAATGAAGTAATGGGATATTGAAAGGATAGTTGGGGTTTATATGATGCATTGATCCTGACTTAACCTATTTCAAGGTCACATCCATTGCTATTTCTATTATTTTTTTGGCTTACTTTGGGTGGAAACTAGGTTTTCTTTGTTTTTTTATTATTATCTATTATCCATGTAAAATGAAGCAAGGAATGTTAAATAAAGGAAAAATTGAATCAAGGACTTACCAACAATGCTCCTTAGACACCCTTTAGATGGATTTGGACTCTTCTCTACCTTAAATCCCTTTCACAAACTATCTAATGTTATGACAATGAATTATTTTTTCTTTGCATTGTAAATTTTAGCTGTAAGTCTAATCTACATCGATAATTAAATATACTATGGTAGGAAACCTTTTCCTTGTCATGAATTCTCCAATGGACCCAAAATGTTATTTTTTTATTTTTATTTGATATAATAAGTGTAAAAATACCTAGTGTGAAGTTAAGATAATGAATGTAAACTCAGGGACTTGCACACCTAATGTAATAACCCCTAATTCTAAACACAAGGATCATACATAACACACATAGATAATCCATGCAGTGAATTGACACATCCTATGGTATATAATACTATTTTACATCTCATGGACAATGCACATGGTCCAAAACCACCACACAAATTGTATAAAGAAAATGTTTGGTCTACAAATTTTTTTATGGGCATTGTTATGATATTTTATGCATTGATGATGCTCCTAATTAGTGTCTTGGACATTGTTCAAGGAGGAACACCAATATATTAGGGAATATTTGGTTTATAAGTGTTCTATGGACACCATTAATAGCTTTTTAACATTGAGCATGGTTCTTAGTGCCCTGTACATGGTTTAGGAAGAAACATTAATGTTGTAGGGATTAAAAAATACTTTTAGTGCTCATGGACTATGTACATGGTCCAAAACACCACACCTACCCTAGAAAGGGAATATTTGGCATACAAGTGGTGCATGGTTTCCATTGCATTAAGGATGGTTAACAAGACCCTATGCATCATACAAGGATGGAAATGGACCTAATACATTATTGTACACCAACATCTTGGGTCCTAAAAGAGGATTTGGTGGCTCATGGACCAAGCACATTGTCCAAAACCACCACATGCCATCCAAAGGGAATATTTTTCACCTTGCAGGTGTTGCATGGTTTCTATTATGTTAAGGATGGTTATCAGATCCTTAGACATCACGCAAGTATGAACATACACCTAAGACATTGGTGTGCATAAGTGCATCTTACCATAAAAGAGGATCAATTGTGGCTCATGAATGATGCAAATGGTTTAAAACTACCACACAAGACATATAAATGGAATCTTACTTGGGTTGTAGGTGTTGTATATACATCGTTGTGAGGTTTTTAACATTGAGGACGACTCTTAGGGTCATGGATTCTTGATAATATTGGATGGGAAATGAAATTTTGTTTTGTGGACTTGTTTAGTTTTTTATTAATAATGTTGGTGGTAGGAGTTATTCTATATAACATTATCTCATAATGTAGAATGTTATAGCTCGCTACAAAACACCCTATAGTTTACTATAGAACACTACAACTAGTTGCAAAACACTACATGTTGTTATGTGGTCCATACCCATGGATGAAAATGTGTTGTAGAAACCTTGGCTAGGTTGTTGTAGAACCATAATAAGGTAGCATGTAACCTTTCATGATTCTAGATAACCAACCACAACTAATGTGTAATGTGGTTCCACTCATTTTGGCATGTGATTACTAAGAGACTCTAACAAGTAGCATCGCCATTATGAGTTTTTTTCTCATTGCGGATGGTCCTAATTGGTTCCCTATTCATTTTCCTAGAAGGAACACCAATATCTTATGGCCTAGAGTAGGATTTTAGTTATCATGTACCATGCAAATGGTCCAAAATACCACATTATAGGCCCTATAAAGTGAATATTGAGCCTACAAGTGTTGTATGGATGCCATTATGAAGTTTCACACATTGGGTATGATTATTTGGGTGCTTGACATGGTGAAAGGAGGAACTACACCATATTAGAGGATTAAATATGATTATATGGCTCATGGACCATGCACATGGTGCAAAATCACCACAGACCCTATAAAGGGAATATTTGGCCAATAGGCGTCATATGGACACCATTACGAGGTTTTTCACACCAAGGTCAGTTCTTAATTACCTGGATATGGTATAAGAAGGAACACTAATGTCTTGGGGCCTAAAATAAGATTTTAGTGATCATGCACCATGCATATGGTCCAAGACCACCACATATGCCATACAAAGGAAATATTTGGTCTATAGGTATCTCATGTTTCCATTTCATCAAGGATGTTTATTGAGGCCCTAAAAATCACACAAGGATGAACATGGACCTAATATTCTATTGTACACTAGAGTCACTAGTAAATTTGGGTCATTTTTCGACGACCCTTTCAATGTAATTTCGACGACCCTTTCAATGTAATTCCGACATGATGTTGTTGGGATCACAACAAACATTGGACCCTCCAAAATTTTTTTATGGTATCGTCTCACTTCCGACGAATGTGCTTGTGTTGCACTTCTGATGTTTCTTACAGACATGTGTCATCCAAGGCTAAATTTTATAATGACACAAATTGTCGTTGCACTTCCGATGTGTACTTACATGTCCTCTTACTTCCAATGGAAACATATGGTTTATGTGTCATCTCCACTACGACAGAAAATTTCATCGCAAAAAAGACGACCTAAACTATTTTGATGACACCATAATTGTTTTTAGACCTTAAACTACGATAGAAGACTTCGTCGTAATGCCGATGCCATAAACTATTCATCAACAAATTTTCCATATCTGTGACGTTTTGGATCGTCAGAAGGGCATCGAAAGTATGATGCCAGAAGTGTATTGGTGCATTAGGAGTAAGATGAAGGGGCCATCAGAATGTCGACGCACTGCAAGTATTTAAAAATATATATAAATGTGTATCCCTTGCCATTGAATTATAGTTAATATTGCATGATTCTTACCCTTTCAAATCTGTTGCATCAACCATTAAATGTTTTTTAAACCACTTGGCACTTGTTCTTGAAACAATTATTTGACTAAGAGGGAGTGTACACCTTAGAATCAAGGGGTACTTGCACAAGACAATATTTTTGAAGAATTCTATAATGTGTGGCCTCAATAAAAAATGGTGTAATATTGAAATGCTCTTGCATAGCCAAAAAATTTCCTATTGGTATTAAGGGTATTGCACTAATTGCTCCAGTTGGGCCATATCCAGTAGTTGAGCCAATGGGGAATTAGGTTGAGAAGTAGGGATATGTGGAGTATCCTAAGGAGGAGAACCTCCCGCTACCTCCAAACCACTTGGTTCCTTGATAATTTCCTATTCAATAGAAGAATCATTCAAGCATTGGTCGAGGATATATTGTGAGCATATAGTATCGTCACCACCACTACAATATATTGTACCACCACTCCACAATTTCCTAGAAACTTTAAAAATTGTTTACTAAGGAGTAAGCTAATATCCATTATCTATATGATGCATACATCATGTATTCTCCTATCAACCTATCTTATCTTCATACTCCATAATGACATATGTGACCTAGAGTAATCTATAATAGTATTCTTCATGTAATCCTCAATGGAGACAATTGGGATTTTCCCTACTTGTTGGCCTTTATATTATTCAAAGGCATCCAATGCCTTATCTATTGATGATAGTTGGTTATGGATGTAAATGTTTGTTGATACTGAGAGGGGGGTGAATCATTATCAAGTACAATTTAAAAACCTTTTTCAACTTATACTTAAACCATTCAATTATATGCAATGAGCAATGAACAATAGTATAAGAGTTACACCAATACACCACAATACACCATGCACAATATATGAGAAATAATCAATAGTTTTTGTTCAGGGGAAGTAATGACTTCCAAAGGTAGCTACAACTTCCAAATGTAAAGGGAGGGATAAACCTCCAAGAGGAAGATACAATCCTCCAATATCAAGAGAGAGTTGAAATCTCCATCCTTGCCCCTTCCTTCCACCCAAGAATATATGAGAGATAATAAAACTTTACATTAAATCATCACCATCAACCAATCATCACACATAACCTGATAATGCTTCCTGAGAGTTCTTCAATTTATGCAATTCTTTAATTATTGGAGTACTCTGATCCTATAGATAATATTACTCAATGTATTCTTTGAAACTCTTCCAATTTTCACTCCTTGAATCCTCCCCAAAAAGAGGTTATAGAAAGAATGGTAGACTTTATTCAGTTCTGGTCTATTCAAGAGAGTGAACTTGCACATAATGTCCCACGCTCAATAATTAACATCTGATTCTAAAACTTGCACACAAGAAAATACAGTCCGTACTCTTTCCAATGAAATCTGTCCCACTTCATTTGGATTATCAATGAAGACGTTATGATTGTTTTACCCGAAACACCTGTTTATTGACTAGCTTCAGGACTGGTCACAAACCCTATCTTCCACAGAATTTATCTCCATAATTATAGCGAATCGAGAGCTGAAATTTATACCAGAGGTACCTTGATATGTCTTCTCAATACCATAGACATTTCACCATCTGAATCATTCTAGAAAAAAAGTTATAGCAAAAATGGTAAGATGCCCTGAAAATAACATACCTTAGAACACATCACCAAAAGACTTCATCCTCCCTTGAAATCCAGCCTTATTTACTTCTTATTTTCTTTGAAATTCGACTTGTATCAAATGAATGTATAATGATGTTTATTTATGCCATTTATGTCACTTCCTTTTAACATTAGGGCCGACCTGACACTTTCTTATTTTGTAATTATTTTCTTTAATTATCTTCAGGGCCTACATGTACTT
>ML817722.1:19206-40012 GCA_009831015.1 Picea engelmannii | reverse complement strand
TGAAAATTATAAATAAGAGATCAAGAGAATCCCATCATAACATGTTGAGCACATTGAATATCTATCTTGTGAAAGGTTTATTGCAAGGATTTCATTGAAAAATATGAGGTATCATAAATCTGACGCAATGAAGGAAGAGTGACGACAAAATTTTGTGATTGCAGAGAAGAGAGAGGGTTTTGTTAAAAACCCTAATTTAGTTGACCCGCATAGGTTAGACTACTAGTGTCCCGTGAGGCACCCCCACGGGTTGTCTAGAGCTCGTTACTCGAGGCCCTACATAAGTTTTCGTCCCGTAAGGAAAAACTAGATCTGAATATTGGGGTTTGTACCAAACTGCAGAAGCTAAGAAGAGGATATAGGCAAGTGAGACAGTATCCAGGTACAACACAATCATCTACAAAAGAAAAAGGTATGTTATATGCTTGTTTGAAGTTGTTTTTGGTGATTTCTTGAGGTATGGCAATGGGAGAATGAACATTTTCCCTTGAGGGACCATTGGATGTATGGTACATGTTGTATGAGGCATATCTAGAAAGGAACATTGCTGGTGCACTTGTTTTTTGTAGTTGACACACATTATTGGGTATCTTGTTGAGGTGTATCTTGTATCATTTGGTACATGTTTGAGGCTTCTTGGTTAAGGTGTGTTGTTGAAGATATTGGTACAGGTTGAGGCTGCATAATAGTGAGGGTTTGATGCATGGATGATATGAGGGTTCACTATACTTAGTTTATGAATGTTTGTCTATGTATGGCACATTATTAGAGAGACACAATTGTACATGGTTTGAGCTATACACTTGTGACAGTGGGTATGATATCTATGTGATCATATCTGTTTGGTTGATATGATTATTGTGATAGGTTGTTGATACACATTGTGACAGGTTGTTGACACAGGTTATTGGTACATGTTTATGTGGCATGCTTTACAGTGAAAGGTTTCATAGGGACAGATCGATAGCGACAGTGAGACAATGGAAGTATCAGTTATTGTGGCACTTATATTTTAGAGCAGCAGGATGGTGCAAGGAAAGGGGGTTGTATCCTCCTTCCAGTTGGTGCCGAAAAACTAAGGGAGTTGTAGATTCATTCAGGTTGGAGCCTGAGAAACTGGGGGGTTGTATCCTCCTTCCAGTTGTACCTAGAAAACAAGGAAGATGGTGCTTCCTATGAATGTATTTCTTTTGACATATAAGAAAATAATTTTGTGGTTTTCTCCTGCATTGGGTTTCCATGTAAAATTTTGGTGTACTGTGTACTTGTGTGGTTACTCATTGTTCACTGTTTATTTATACTACTCATGATGTTTTGAATTCTATTGATGAATTTCTCTTAAATATAAACAATACACATTGTCTTTAAAAGTAATAAAAGTTCTCATACTAATTCTACCCTCCCTCTCAGTATTCCAACAATTGGTATCAGAGCAAGTCCTTCAGAAAGAAGTCTAAACACTGGAAGGAGATCATGGACCATGCTAAGATTCAGGTACCATAGTTTGATGGTCAGAAATGTGACTTCTGGAGAAGATGGATGAAAACATATGTGCAGACACATGGATTCAATGTTTGGTGAGCAATAGTAGATGGATATAGAGCAAAAAACAGTCCCTCGAAAGATAAGGACGGAAATAAACTTGAAGATAATGACGCTAGAGAAAAAAATGCTATCCTGAATGGTTTGACTAAAACAATATATACTAAGGTTTTTCACTGTGAGTCTGCAAAGGAAGTCTAGGAAAAAATAAAGAATATCTACAAAAGAGACACTAAAGTCAAGGGAGCCAAAATTCAATCCTTCAGAGCCAAGTTGGAATAATCGAATATGAAGGATGATGAAAAACTTGCAGCCTACTTTCTGTGAGTTGATGAAATAGTGAAATCTATTAAATCCTTGTGAGACGAAATGAAGGAACACGTTATTGTTCAAAAGGTACTACGGTCTATTCCGATGAGATTCGATCTGAATATTTCATCTCTAGAATAAAGGGTGGACCTAGATACATTGACCATGGATGAGCGACATGGGATACTCAAAACTTATGAGATGATGATATAGAAAGATGACCCAGTCATGAAGGAAGTAGCATTCAAGGAATCCAATAAGAAAAAGAAGAAGAACAAGCAAAAGCCAAAGTTAGATTGTAGCTGCAACGATGATTCAAAGGAAGATGAAGAAATGGAAAAATTCGTCGGAAAGTTGAAAAGAAGAACTCACAAATACAAATGTATGTTTCCATTGAAATATTTTAATTGTGGAGGTATTGGTCATTTTGCTTCTAAATGTCCTCATAAGAATAAGGAAAGTGATGAAGAAGAAGACCCTAAAAAGAAAAATCAAAATCAAAAGGTTAAAATAAACAAAAATAAAATTTTCAAGAAAAGTCTTTGCACCAAGGAAGATAGTTCATCATCAGATGAGGATGAAGAAAGTGACATTGACAAAGAAAGAGTACTCTTTGGCAATAGAATATTCTGAGGAAGATTCTGAAGAAGAAGGAGAATCTGATCTTAGAGTAGAATTAATTAGTGCACTAGAAGAGATAAGGATTGAAAGAAATAAAATAAAGTCACTCAAGGTATAACTAAAAGAGAAAGAAGGATCTCATAATTTCAATTCCGAAGAAGTTGAGCAGATGATCATGAAGTTGAAAATACAAGTAGAAGAAGACAAAATAATTAAAGAAGCACTCAGAGGTCAATTAGATGAAAAGGACAAAATGATTGAAGGCTTGGAAGCATAAACAATCACTCTAAGAAAATATCTTTAAAAGAAGGACTTGCAACATAACAACATCAAAGTATTAGATACAATCATTAGTATTCAAAGGCCATACCATGAAAAATCCAGACTAGGATACAACCAGACAGAGAAAGGCTCAAGCTCCAAGGCAAAAAAAAAAGAGGATAGGCAAAAAAATTAAGAGGTTATTCGAAGAAGGAATAAGGCAATATGAATTAAGAAGAAGATTACAGAGACACCGCACCACCCAGAAGATTAAGAATTCAAAATTAGCAACAAACAACAATAGAGAGAACCCAATAAGAAGAAGGATTCAGAAGAGAAACACCATTCAAAATATCTTCCACCCCCACGTATCAAACTATTTTTCTTGGTTTATGTTAATCATGTAATAATTTTGGGCATCATGTTGTGAAATGTAGAGCCAATACCAGGAACAAAAAAAAAATATGAAGGCTACAAAAGAAATGGTTATCCTAGAAGGTCTCATGAAGTACATATCAAAAGCTACAACAGATTTGAATCCTTGAGCGTTGAAGTAGAATGATAAAAGTGCAACAACTTTGGACACATCGCTAAAGAATGTAGATTGACTATTCCTACTAGAGAATTACAACACAATATCAACAATCACATAAAAGAACCACAAAGGATATGGATAAGGAAGCATGATCAATTCAACATTGAAGAATGCACACATTCTTTACAAGATCAACACAAGAAACGTGGATGGTATGTTAACAGTGGCTGCTCAAAGCATATGACAGGTGATAAGGACATGTTTCTAACATTTAATAAAGAAATATATGGACCAGTTTCATTTAGAAATGATGACTCATCCAAAATTATAGGAAGATGCACAATCAAGCTTGGAAGTAAGGATTCCATGGAATAAAATTTTCTACTAGTCTAAGACATGAAGAACAATCTTCCAAGTGTAATTCAAATGTGTGATGAAGGGCACAAACTTATGTTTGACTCAGAGAAATGTAAGATAAGAAAATAAGGATCAGGCAAGTTGGTGGCTACAGCTGTAAGAAATCCAAGAAACATATATGTACTAAATGAAATTGGAAAGGAAATATGTTTCCTAGGAAAGTATGATGAAAGTTGGCTCAGGCACAAAATAATGGGTCACATAAAATTTGATAATATCGTCAAAATCAACAGAAAGGAAGCAGTAAGAGAAACACCTAATATCTTGAATCTAGCAAATACTCTATGCAAGCATTGCCTAGAGGAAACAAAAACCAGGACCAATTTCAAATCAAAGGAGTACTCCACAACAAAACTGCTAGACATTGTTCATACAGATCTATGTGGACGAACAAGAACAAAGGGATTGAATGGAGAAAAATACTTTATGCTATTGGTTGATGACTACACAAGGATGACTGCTATTTTATTTATCATGAAGAGGTTAGAGGCATTTGAACACTTCAAGATATACAAGGAAATGGTTGAAACTGAAACCGAGCTGAAAATCAAGTGTTTGAGATCAACCAATGGAGGAGAATTTACATAAAATGAATTCATAGACTTATGTAGTGAACATGGGATAAAAATATAGTTCTCAGTAGCCAATACACCTAAGCAAAATGAAATTGTTGAAAGAAAGAACAAAATAGTGTTGGAAATGGCCAAAACTATGTTAAATGATTCCAAGATGAAAGACATATTTTGGTAATATGAAGTACACACAACATTTCATATTTAGAACAAATGAATTCTTAGAAATAACAGTTATAAAACTCCCTACAAGTTATGGAAATGAAGACCAACAAATGTGAATCATTTCAGACTGTTCGGAAGAAAATGTTATATCAAAAGAGAATATGGCTGGATTGGAAATTTGACTCTCAAGTTGATAAAGGTACATTGGTTGTGTACTCAAGAAAATTAAAATCATACAAATGATTCAATATAAGACTCAACAGAATAGTGGAAAGCATCAATGTGATGATTGATGAAACATGTGGATGGAAGACAAAATAAGGAAGAAAAAATATTCAGTGGAACAAGATCAAAAAGAAAATTTGAAAGAAGAATAAGTAGATGAAGAAGGAGATGAAGAAGAAGAGTAGTCAGAGGTAGAGCAAGCCGAGAAACAATATTTTCAGGAACCTCAAAAGACACCTAACAAGCGAGTACAAAAAAATCATCCACCGGAACAAATCATTGGGAATAAAGATACATGAGTTGAAACACAGAGAATAATACATTCACCAGAACAACAACACCTAGCATTGTTATCCACAATTGAGCCACACAGTTTTGAAGAAGCCAACAAGGATGAATACTAGATCAAAGCTATGAATGAAGAATTGAACCAGATAGAGAAGAATGACACTTGGGAAATTCTTTGAATACCAGAGAATAAGAATGCGATTGGCACAAAGTGAGTCTTCAAAAACAAATTGAACGAGGATGGACAAGTTACTAGGAAGAAAGCAATATCAGTATGTAAAGGATATACTCAGGTTGAAGGTATATAATTTGAAGAGATATTTTCCCGTGTTTCCAAAATGGAAGAAATCATGTGGACTCTAGCTTATCTATGTTCCAAAAGTATAAAGGTGTATCAGATGGATGTAAAATCATCCTTTTTGAATGGAGAGTTAGAAGAAGAAGTATAGATCGAGTAGCCAGAAGGATTTCAACTGTCAGAAAAGGAAAATTATGTTTGCATGTTGAAGAAGGCACTATATGGTCTCAAAAAAATCCCCAGAGAATGGTATTCAAGACTGGACAATTACTTGCAGGTTCAAGGGTTCAAGAAAGTAAATGCAGACAACAATCTCTACATAAAGGTAAATCTAGATAGTATCCTGATAATTGAAGTTTATGTTGATGATATTATTTTTGGAAGTGATGATGAAAGGATGAGTTAAAATTTTTCCAAATACATGCAAAATGAGTTCGAGATGTCATTACTTGGAGATTTTCCTTTCTTTTTGGGTCTCCAGAGATGTCAGAGCAAGAAAGGTATCTTCATCTCTTAGACCAAGTATATAAGATAAATGATAAAGAAGTTTGGAATGGAAAATTGCAAACCAGATAGTACTCCTATGCAGATGAGTTGCAAGATAAGTAAGGATGATGATTCTAAGGATGCAGACCATAGACAATCTATATCAATGGTTGACAATTTTTTCTATGTGACAACTTCTAGACTGGATGTGATGCAAGAATTTGAACAGGTTGTAAGGTTTCAAGCAGGACCAAAGGAATCACATGTTATGGTAGTGAAGAGGATATTCAAATATCTCAAAGGTATAGAAGAATTTGGATTATGGTATCCAAAGGGGAATGATTTATCTCTAGTTTCCTATACAAATGCAGATTGGGTAGGTATAATTGATGATTAAAGAAGTACAAGTGGAGCATCTTTCTACTTGGGTGAGTGTCTGGTATCATTGTTAAGCCATAAAAAATCATCAATATCATTGTCTATAACAGAAGAAGACTATATTTAAACAACAACATGTTGTACTTGGGTTCTATGGATGAAAATGTTTTTGAAGGATATACAAGTTGAATATGATGAGCCCATTCCAATATTTTGTGATAACACCAACACCATAAGTATCTCAAATAATCCAATGATGCACTCTAAGAAAAAACACATTCCAATCAAGTTTCACTTTCTATGGGAATAGGTTTCAGAGAAGAACATCAGGGTTGAGTATGTTGGGACAAAAGAGAAGATCACAAATATCTTCACCAAACTGCTTCTAAGGGAATATTTTGAGTATCTTCGACATAAAATTGGATTAGTTTATGCCCCATAGTGATTTTTGAATTATTTTAATATATATCATGGATTTAAATGAGGAAGCACCATTGAAGAAAAATAGGATAATACAGACAGGGGGAGCATCCCAAAGGACATGTCAGACAAGGGTAGCATCCCCAAAGGAAAGTTCAAACAAGGGGAGTATCCCCAAAGGAAAGATTCCCTTTTCCATTGATGTCAAAGGGGGATAGAGAGTAATCAGAGGCATGGTTAGAGGTGGCGTGATGGTTACATGGGGAGCATGAGCATAAGTATTTCTATTCCATCAGTGTTGTATCCCAGTGTTTCCATCAATGCCAAAGGGGGATATTGTTGACATATTGGGTTGGCTGTCATTGATGTCAACCCTTGAAGAAAGTTCGATAGAAAATTCCATAAATGAAAATGTAATTTCAGGTAAGACTATCACGAATGGGTAGTACATGTTGTTTTGTTTTTGGTGATATGTAGTACACAACATGGTTCCTCACGGTTAGGGAGATATGGCCTTGTGAAGTTGGAGGACCCTCAAGAATAATCTAGAAGCCTCTAGAAGGTCAACAAGAAGTCAATTATTCTAGATGCTCCTAGAAATTCATCAAGAAGTTTTCTAGTCAAAGTGGTTGCAACAAGAAGATATTTTTGGGTAAAGTTGTTGAAACAAGAAAGTAATTAAAAAAAAAATTGTTGCAACAAAAAATTGTGAGTTTACTAATTATGGGTAAAGTAGTTACAATAAGAAAGTGGGTTAGCCTTAGAAGAAGGAAGATAGGTAAAACAATTACAAGATGGCCCCTAAAGGAAAGAACTTGAAAAGTATAAATAAGAGATCAAGAGACTCCCATCAGAACATATTGAGCACATTGAATATCTATCTTGTGAAAGGTTTATTGCAAGGATTTGATTGACAAATCCGAGGTAGCACAGATTTGACACAGTGAAGGAAGAGTGGCGACAAATTTTTGTGACTATAGAAAAGAGCGATGGTTTTGTTAAAAACCCTAATTTAGATGACCCTCGTGGGTCAAACTATTGGTGTTTCACAAGTCACCCTCGTGGGTTTTCTAGAGCTCATCATATGAAGCCCCGCTAGATACAAGGTTTCGTCCAACGAGGAACACATATATCTGAATATTGGGGTTTGTACCAGATTGTGGAAGCTGAGAAGAGGCTAAAGGAATATGTCACATTATTCAGGTACAACAAAGTCATATACATAAGTAAAAGGTATGTTATGTGCTTGTTTGAAGTTGTTTTTGGTGATTTATTGAGGTATGGTCATGGCAGATTGAGAATTTTCCCTTGAGAGACCATTGGATGTATGACACATGTTGTATGAGGTAGATCTACAGAGGCACATTGCTAGTGCACTTGTTGTTTGTAGTTGGCACACATTATTGGGTATCTCGTTGAGGTGTATCTTGTATCATTTGGTACATGTTTGAGGCTTCTTGGTTAAGGTGTGTTGCTGAAGATATTGGTACAGGTTGAGGCTGCATCATAGTGAGGGTTTGATCCATGGATGATGTGAGGGTTCATTATACTTGGTTTGTGGATGTTTGTATATGTATGACACATTATTAGAGAGATATAGTTGTACATGGTTTGAGATATACACTTGTGATAGTGGGTATGCGATCTATGTCATCATATCTGATTGGTTGATAAGATTATTGTGACAGGTTGTTGATACAATTTGTGACAGGTTGTCAAAGGTTGTTGGTATAGGTTTATGTGACAGGTTTTACAGTGATAGGTTTCACAGGGACAGATTGACAGTGACAAAGAAACAATGGAAGTATAAGATATTGTGGCACATGTATTTCAGGGCAGCATGACATGGCAAGGAAAGGGGGTTGTAGCCTCCTTCTGGTTGGTGCTGAAAAAATGAGGGAGTTGTAGATTCCTTCAGGTTGGGTCCTGATAAAGTAGGGGGTTGTATCCTCCTTCCAATTATAGATGGAAAACAAGGAAGTCGGTGCTTCCTATGAATGTTTTTATTTTGACATATAAGAAAAGCATTCCATGGTTTTCTCCCGCATTAGATTTCCATGTAAAATTTTGGTGTACTTTTTACTTGTGTGGTTTCTCATTGTTTACTGTTTATTTATATTGCTCATGATGTTTTGAATCCTATTGATGAAATTCTCTTAAATTTAAACAATACACATTATGGTTAAAATTAATAAAAGTTTTCTCATACTAATTCACACCCCCCCTCTCAGTATTCCAAAAATTGGTATCATAGAAGGTCCTTCAGAAAGCAGTCTAACCACTGGAAGGAGATCATGGACTACGATAACATTGGGGTACCACAATACAAAAGTCATAACTATTACTTATGGATCAAATGGATGAAAACATATGTGCACACACATGGATTTGATGTTTGGCGAGAAATAGTAGATGGATACAAAGCATTTGCCACTCCCCCGATAGATAAGGATGGAAAGAAACTTGAAGATAATGATGCTAGAGCCAAAAATTCTATCTTGAATGATTTGACTAAAATAATTTATACCAAGGTTTTTCACAGTGAGTCCGCAAAGGAAGTCTAGAAAAACTAAAGAATATCTATGAAGGAGATGCAAAAGTCAAGGTAGACAAACTTCAAACCTTCAGAACCAATTTTGAACAATTGAAAATTAAGGATGATGAAAACATTGCAGCCTAATTTCTACGAGTCGATGAAAGTGAACTCTATTAAAGGCTTGGGAGACAAAATGAAGGAACATGTTATTGTTCAAAATATACTATGGTCTATTTCGATGAAATTTGATTCAAAGATTTCAAATCTAGAAGAAAGGGTTGACATAGATACATTGACCATGGATGAGCTACATGGGATACTCACAACTTATGAGAAAAGGATAGAGAAATATAACCCAACCACTAAGGAAGCAACATTTAAGGCATCTAAGAAGACAAATAAGAAGAATAAGCAAAAACCAAAGTTAGATTGTAGTTGCAGTGATGATTCAGATGAAGATGAAGAAATGGAAAAATTCGTCAAAATGTTGAAAAGAGGAAATGAAAAATACAAAGGTATGCTTCCATTGAAATATTTTAATTGTGGAGGTATTGGTCATTTTGATTCTAAATTTCCTCATAAGAATAAGGAAAGTGATGAAGAAGAAGACCCTAAAAAGAAAAAGAAAAATCAAAAGGGTAAAAGAAACAAAAAGAAATTATTCAAGAAAAGTCACTGCACCAAGGAAGACAATTAATCATCAGATGAGGATGAATACATTGAAATTAAGAAAGAAATAATACTCTTTATGGTAATATAATATTCCAAAGAAGATTCTGAAGAAGAAGGAGAAGTCGATCTCATAGCAGAATTAATTAGTGCACTAGAATAGATAAGGATTGAAAGAAATAAAATCAAGCCACTCAAGGAAGAACTAAAAGAGAAAGAAGCATCTTAGAATTCCAATTCTGAAGAAGTTGAGAAGATGTTCGTGAATTTAAAAATCCAAGTAGAAGAAGACAAAATAATTAAAGCACTCGGAGGTTAGTTAGATGAAAAGGAAAAAATGATCAAAGGCTTGGAAGCATAAATAGTCACTCTAAAAAAAGATCTTCAAAAGAAGGACATGTTGTAGAACAACACCAAAGTATTGGATGAGATCATTAGCAGTCAAAGGCCATACCATGACAAATCCAGACTAGGATAAAACTAGACAGAGAAAGGCTCAAGCTCCAATTCAACAGAACACATAAGCTATTCTTAAACAATCAAAGGTTATTCTAAGAAGGAATAAGACAAGAGGAATGAAGAATAATATTAAAGAGACACTACACCACCCAAAATATTCAGAACTCAAAATTAGCAACAACCGAAAATAGAGAGAACCCAAGAAGAAGAAGGATTCAAAAGAGAAACACCATTGAAAAGATCTTCCACCCCTGGGTATCAAACTAATTTTATTGGTTTATGTTATTCATGTAATACTTTTGGGCATAAAAATGTGAATTATAGAGCCAATACCAAGAACAAAAACAACTATGAAGGCTACACAAGAAATGGTTATCCAAGAAGGTCTCATGAAGCACAAAGAAAACGATACAACAAATTTGAACCCTTGAGCGCTGAAGTAGAATGCTACAAGTGCAACAACTTTGGACACATGGCCAAGGATTTTAGATTGTCGGTTCCTGCTAGAGATTCACAATAGAATATCAATAGTCACAGATAGGAACCACAAAGGATATGGATAAGGAAGCATGATCAATTGAACATTGAAAAATGCATGCTTTCTTTAAAATATCAACACAAGAAACATGGATGATATATTGACATTGGCTACTCAAAGAATATGATAGGTGATAAGGATAGCTTTCTATTATTGAAGAAAGAAAGAGATGGATCAATTTCATTTGGTAAGGATGACTAAGATAGAATTATAGGAAGCGACACAATCAAGCTTGGAAGCAAGGATACCAGGGAATAAAATGTTCTACTAGTCCAAGAAATGAAGCATAATCTTCTAAGTGTAAGTCAAATGTGTGATCAAGGACACAAACTTATGTTCGAATCAGAGAAATTTGAGATCAGAAAAGTAGGGTCAGGAAAGTTGGTGACTACAACTGTAAGAAATCCAAGTAGCATATATGTACTAAATGAAATTAGAAAGGAAACATGTTGCCTATAAAAGGATGATGAAAGTTGGCTTTGTCATAGAAGAATGGGTCACATAAAATTTGATAATCTCATCAAAATCCACAGAAAGGAAGCAATAAGAGAAATTCCTGAGATATTGAGGCCAACAAATACTCTATGCAAGTATTTCCTAGAGGGAAAACAAACCAAGACCAAGTTCAAATAAAAGGAGTACAACAAAACCGCTAGAGATTGTTCATACAGATCTATGTGAACCGAAAATAACAAAGGTATTGAATGGAGAACAATACTTTATGTTACTGGTTGATGACTACACAAGGATGACTGCAATTTTCTTTCGTGGCAATAAATCAGAGCTTTTTAACACTTAAAGATATACAAGGAAATGGTTGAAACTGAAATAGAGCTGAAAATAAAGTGTTTGAGATCAGACAATGGAAAATAATTTACATCAAAGGAATTCATAATATTTTGTAGCGAACATGGGATAAAAACACAGTTCTTAGTGGCCAAGACACCTCAACAAAATGGAGTTGTCGAAAGAAAGAACAAAATCGTGCTGGAAATGGCCAGAACCATGTTAAACAATTCCAAGATGAAAGACATATTTTGGGTACAGGACATACATACAATGGTTCATATTCAGAACATAGGAATGCTAAGAAATAACAATGATAAAAATCCCTATGAGTTATGGAAAGGAAGAACAACAAATATGAATCATTTCAGAGTGTTCAAAAGAAAATGTTATAACAAAAGTGAAGATGGTTAGATTGGAAAATTTGAATCTCAATTTGATAAAGGAATATTGGTTGGGTACTCAAGAAAAAGAAAAACATACAAATTTTTCAATCTAAAAATAGTGGAAAGCATCAATGTGATGATTGATGAAACAAATGGATAGAAGAAAAAATAAGGAAGGAAAGATTTAGTGGAACATGATCACAAAGAAGATTAGAAATAAGAACAAGTAGATGAAGAAACATATGAAGAATAAGAGAAGTCAGAGGTAGATAAAGAGAAAAAATATTTTCAGGCACATCCAAAGACACCTAGAAGATGAGTACAAAACAATCATCCAACATAAAATATCATTGGGAATAAAGATAAAGGAGTTGAAACATGAAGAAGAATACATTCACTAGAACAACAACACCTAGCACTCTTATCCACAATTGAGCCAATTTGTTTTGAAGAAGCCAACAATGATGAATACTGGATCAAAGCTATGAATGAAGAATTGGACCAGATAGAGAAGAATGACACCTAGGAAGTTGTTCCAAGACCTGAGAATAAGAATGTGATTGGAAAAAAGTGGGTCTTCAAAAACAAATTGAACGAGGATGGACAAGTTACCAGGAAAAAAGAAAGATTGGCATGTAAAGGATATGCTCAGGTTGAAGGTATAGAATTTGAAGAGACATTCTCCCCAGTTGCTAGAATGGAAGCAATCAGGTTGATTCTAGCTTATCTATGTTCCAAAAATATCAAGGTCTATCAAATGGATGTAAATTCATCCTTTCTGAATGGAGAGATAGAAGAATAAGTATGCATCGAGCAACCATAAGGATTTTAGTTGTTAGAAAAGGAAAATTAAGTTTGCAGGTTGAAGAAGTCACTATATGGTCTCAAACAAGCCCCTAGAGCATGGTATCCAAGACTGGACAGATACTTACAACAATAAGGGTTCAAAAAAGGAAATTAAAACAACAATATATACCTAAAGGTAAATCTAGATAATATCCTAATAATTGAAGTTTATGTTGATGATATTATTTTTGGAAGCAATGATGACAAGATGAGTCAACAATTTTCCAAAGACATGAAAAATGAGTTCATTATGTCATTACTTGGAGAGTTGTATTTCTTTTTGTGTCTCCAGATATGTCAGAGAAACAAAGGCATCTTCATCTCTCAGACCAAGTATATAAGAGAAATGATAAACAAGTTTGGAATGGAAGATTGCAAATGAGTCAGTAATCCTATGCATACCAGTTGCAAGCTAAGTAAGGATGATGATTCTAAGGATGCAGACCATAGATAGTACAGATCGATGATTGACATTTTGTTCTATGTGAAAACTTCTATCCCAGATGTGATGCAGATAGTTGGATAGTTGCAAGGTTTCAAGCAGGACCAAAGGAATCACATGTTATGGAAGTGAATAGGATATTTATAGATCTCAAAGGTACAAAAGAATTTGTATTATGGTATCCAAAGGGGAATGATCTATCTCTAGTTTCCTACACAGATGTAGACTGGGAAGGTATCATTGATGATAGAATAAGTAAAAGTGGAGCACATTTATACTTGGCTGATTGTTTGGTATCATTGTTAAGCAAGAAAAAATCATCAGTATCATTGTCTACAACAAAAGAAGAGTATATTACAGAAAAAACATGTTGTACTCAGGTTCTATGGATGAAACAAACTTTGAAGGATATACAGGTTGAATGTGATGAGCCCATTCCAATATTTTGTGATAACACCAGCACCATACGTATCTCAAAGAATATAGTGATTCACTCCAAGACGAAACACATTCCTATAAAGTTTCACTTTCTATAGGAAGAGGTTGCATAGAAAAACATCAGGGTCGAGTATGTTGGGACAAAAGAGTAGATCACATATATCTTCACCAAACCATTTCCGAGGGAAGCTTTTGAGTATCTTCGACAGAAACTTGGAGTAGTTTCTGCCCCACAATGATTTTTGAATGATTTTCATATATGCCATGTATTTACATGAGTACGCACCATTGAAGAGAAAAAGGACAATACAGATAGGGGTATCATCCTTAAGGACAAATCATATAGGGGGATCATCCCCAAAGGATAGTTTAGACATGGGGAGCATCCCCAAAATGAAGATTCCCTTTTCCATTAATTACAAAGGGGGAGAGAGAGTAATCAAAAGCATGGTCATAGGGGGAGTGATGGTCACAGGGGGAGCATGGGAATAATTATTGCTATGCTATCAATGTTGTATCTGAGTGTTACACATCAGAGTGTCACCATCAATGTCAAAGGGGGATATTGTTGATAGATTGGGTCAGTTGTCATTGATGTCAACCCTTGAAGCAAGTCCGGTAGAAAATTACATAAAGGATAGTGTAATTGCAAGTAAGACTATCAAAGATGAATATTGCATGTCGTGTCATTTCCGGTGACATGTGGTACGCCACGTGGTTCCTCGTGATTAAGGAGATATGGCCTTGTTAAGTTGGAGGACCCTCAATAATAATCTAGAAGCCTCTAGAAGGTAAAAAAGAAGTCAATTATTCTAGAAGCTCCTATAAAGTTATCAAGAAGTTTGCTAGTCAAAGTGGTTGCAACAAGAAGTTATTTTTGGGTAACGTTTTTGAAACAATAAAGTAATTAAAAATAAATTAGTTGCAACAAGAAATTGTGAGTTTACTAATTATGGGTAAAGTGGTTGCAAGAAGAAAGTGGATTAGACTTAGAAGAAGGAAGATGGGTAAAACAGTTACAAGATGGCCCCTAAAGGAAGGCACTTGAAAAGTATAAATAAGATATCAATAGACTTCCATTGGAACCTATTGAGAACATTGAATATCTATCTTGTGAAAGGTTTATTGTGGGGATTTCATTGACAAATCTGAGGTAGCACAAATATGACACAGTGAAGGAAGAGCGACGAAAAATTTTCATGACTACATAGAAGTGAGAGGGTTTTGTTAAAAACCCTAATTTAGATGACCCCAGAGGGTCAGACTATTGGTGTCCCACGAGGCACCCCTATAGGTTGTCTTGAGATCATCACGCGAGGCCCTTCTAGACATAAGGTTTTGTCTCATAGGGCAAAACCAAATCGGAAGATTGGGTTTTGTACTAGACTATGGAAGCTGAGAACAAGCTTCAGGTTTGTGTGACAATATTCAAGTACACCATAGTCATCTACAGAAGTAAAAGGTATGTTATATGCTTGTTTGAAGTTGTTTTTGGTGATTTCTTGAGGTATGGTCATGCGAGATTGAGCATATTCCCTTTAGGGACCATTGGATGTATGGTACATGTTGTATGAGGCATATCTACAAAGGCACATTGTTGGTGCACTTGTTGTTTGTAGTTGACACACATTATTGGGTATCTTGTTGAGTTTGGTACATGTTTGAGGCTTCTTAGTTAAGGTGTGTTTTTGAAGATATTGGTACAAGTTGAGGATGCATAACAATGAGGGTTTGATGCATGGTTGATGTGAGGGTTCACTATACTTGGTTTATGGATGTTTATATATGTATGGAACATGATTAGAGAGACATAGTTGTACATGGTTTGAGCTATACACTTTTGACATTGGGTATGAGATCTATGTGATCAGATTTGATTGGTTGATAAGATTATCGTGACAAGTTGTTGATACAGGTTGTGACAGGTTGTTGGTGTAGGTTTATGTGACCGTTTTTATAGTGATAGGTTGCACATGGAAAAATTGACAGTGACAGAGAGACAGTGGTAGTATCAGTGAATGTGGAACTTATATTTTAGGTCGAAAGGACAGGGAAATGAAAGGGAGTTGTAGCCTCCTTCTGGTTGGTGTCGGAAAACGAAGGGAGTTGTAGCTTCTTTCAAGTTGAAGCCTGAGAAACTACGAGGTTGTAGCTGGAAAAAAAGGAAGTTGGTGCTTCCTATGAATGTATTTATTTTGAAATATAAGAAAACCATTCTATGGTTTTCTCCCACTTTGGATTTCCACATAAAATTATGGTGTACTGTGTATTTGTGTGGTTTCTCATTGTTCACTATTTATTTACACTTCTAATGATGTTTTGAATACTATTGATGAACTTATCTTAAAGTTAAACAATACAAATTGTGGTTAAAAGTAATAAAAGTGCTCATACTGATTCACCCCCCCACTCAGTATTCCAACAATTGGTATCAGAGAAGGTCCTTCAAAAAGCAACCTAACCACTGGAAGGAGATCATGGACTACGCTAATATTGGGGTTCCACAGTTTGACGGTCGAAACTATGAATTCGGGAGAAAACGAATGAAAACATATGTGCAGACACATGGATTCGATGTTTGGCGAGCAATAGTAGATGGATAGAAATCACCAACCACTCCCCCGATAGTTAAGGATGGAAATAAACTTGAAGATAATGATGCTAGAGCCAAAAATGGTATCCTGAATGGTTTGAATGAAACAATATATACCAAGGTTTTGCACTGTGAGTCCACAAAGAAAGTATAGGAAAAATTGAATATCTTATAATTAATATATATATATATATATATATATATATTATAATAATTAATATATATTATATAGTGGGCCTAATGGTTAACAACACGTGTTTACTCCTTGGAGGTCACATGTTCAAATCTAGAAGGGGGTAGGGTATGTATGCCTTCGTATACTTTAGTAGTCAAATCACATAGAATAACACATAGAATACATAACTCCTATAACTTTTAATATATATTCCATTAACTCCTATAGATGACGATGACGATGATGATGACGACGACAACTTCAATGTTAATTATGGTGATAATATTGGCGACGAAAATGGTGATGATACCAATGATGACAACGATGATATGACAATGATGACGGTTGCGGTGACAATAGCAATGATGACGATGACAATGACAATGATGATGAGGAGTAGGACATCGAAAATTTTGATTATTGGTGGTGAAAATTGTGCCAATGATGACAATGAGCATGATGATGACGCTAATGATGATATGATGATGATGATGACAATGTCAATGAAGATGATGATGAAAATGAAAATGACAATGATGATGATGATGATGATGACAATGTAGATGATGATGATGATGATGATGACAATGTAGACGATGACCATGATGATGACAACGATGACACCAACGACAATGATGATGATGATGATGATTATTAATAGTATATGGTTGGAACGTTTGGGAAGATGCCTTATACAACAACTAAGGTAGCATGGTTGGAATGTTTGGGAAGACACCTTATACATTAATTAGAGAAATGTCCATGAAAATATCCCTAATATGCATAATTGGCAACACAAGGGATGTGAAACACCTTCAGTTCAAGAAAGATGACGAGACCATACTTTGGCACCCTTTTGGCCTACATTTTCATTCCTTATTCATCATTTTAACCACTTTTTCAAACAATGGGTGACCGTTTGAAGAGATCAACGGTTAGCAGTAGTCTGCAATTAATATTGATTTATTTTCCTAAAATCTATATGATTTTCTCCACATCGTTTTTACATTTGTATAATTATAGCAAAGACAACTTGATATCTAGAAAAAAAATGGGCATGTAAAATGTATAGCTCATCATATTTGGTATCAATATCCTACTACAGAAACATGTGATCCTTGACCCTTCTAGTTATGGGTTGCTTTCTTGAAAGACGTTCATATAATATAAAACATGAAATGTGCACAAAGTAGAAAAAGCACCATGATGCTTCATACTTATCATCCATCAATGCAACAAACATATCTCACTCTTTCCATGATTTTTCCAAGGTAGGAATCATAAAAAGCACAGGTCTCAGGATTGCAACTAATCTTGCAACACGCTTCTCGTGGCATATTTCTAGGAGTTCACTTTGGCTTGAACTTCTCATACTCCTCTTTCAATACCCCTTCATTATTTGGAAATAAAAAATTGATACACTCCAAGAATTAATATTCATACTTCTCAAATGGAAGAAGTCATACTACAAATTAGTGGAGCACATGATAATTTTATTATATAATTTTTTCTCTATGAGCGACCTTTGTGCTCCCACTTTGTATATCACACTATTGTACCTAGCATTCCCATCTCATTTATAGTCATTTTTTGAACATTAATAAAATTATCTTATCTTATCTTATCCACTTGAGATAAACCTTATGTATCGATCTTTGTATTAGGGTAAAAGCCTAAGAAATTTATGAAAACTAGCACATGCTCTACCTACAGATTGATACTAAATCAAAACAAAACCAAAGAATTAAAAACATGATTTGGAAACTTAGAATAACATAGGAATAAAACAATACATTATATGCTACCCATTGGTCCTTTATAAATCACAGTGATGTGTTAGCAAATATAAAACTAATAGTGAATTGTCTCACCCCTCAAACAAGTCTTTTTTGGTGCCTTGTTCTGCTCTAAAGAGATTCTCAAAATTCCCTTGCATTTTGTGGGGTAACAATGACCAAGACATCTCCTTATCTAAAAAATTTATTGTCATTTCACCAAGTTCTCCCTCATGATTCCATTTTCCTCCGCCTTGTTGTTTTCCTTCATATTTGTCTTCATCGACCTCCTTATAGTCATATCATGTGGAGCTTCTGGTGTTCCAAAACATACCACCCGAGGGAAGAAGCACCAACAATTATTGACAAAGGGGGGAAGACTATTTGGTCAAGAAATTTCACTCAAATAAAATAAAAAGTATATAAAGGGGTAAAAACGGTATATTACAAGTCCTTCATCCACAGAAAATTGACTCATAGTCTATGCTTTTAGCAACCTTTCATACATTCTCAACTTATTTTTGAGTCCCACATGATGGTTTGATCCTTTTTATGGTATTAGCAATAAATCCCTGAATTTAAACCCTAAATTTAAGGAAAATTTGAGTGGGAAGATGTACTCACCATTCTTATTCCCTTGAAATTACTCTCCTTTCCATCGACCTACTTTCCCTTGCAGTGGTTCTTGCTCCTTTCCCTTTCTACCCTCGTTGTTATTTCTCTTTGCTGTCATTTGGTTTTGTAAATTATTTCTCCCACTTCTATTGCTGGCCAACTTCACACCTAGCTAGCACCTGGCTTTCTCATTTGGACCCTTTCTCCCGATAGGTGGTGATGTGAAACTAGGATTTTGCGAGGGGAGTTTTAGACTAAGATTATTCACAGTGAAGGATGGTTGATGGGGATTCACTAAAAAAATAAGGATGAATTTCAAGATCTATGTTTTTTTTCCCCTTATTGCCCTTTAGCTTTGGTTTTTTCCCCCCTTGATTCCCTCGATATTTGTTTACATATCAATGTTCGAGTGGTGAAATTATAGGAACATGCACCCTAAATTATGACTCAATTTTATTACTAGGATTAGTCTTTAGATATTTATCATAAACTAACCTTATTACAGTGGTAAAATTTGGTGTTCCATATAAATATCAATGTTGAGTGAGAGATTTATTCCTTATTAATTCGATACCATTTCCTATTCAAAGGAAGTGGGAAAAATTATCAAGGTATCAATGAAAAATCCTATTAAAAAGTAGATAAAAATATAGTATCAAAGTAAGTTATGAAGCCAATGGACTTTGTAAGTATTGTGAATTAATGATCTTGACAATAATCCAATACCCTCCAATTAAAGAATAACCCATGAAGTTAAAAAGTGCCAACAAAAGAAGGTATCAATAGAGTACCAACCTAAAAATCATGGTTGAATATGAAAAAATGTCTAGGGGAGGAAGCCAAAGAATTGAAGGACAAATCCAAAGACGACAAGGAAATTTTATCCATCTATATACATTTTTTGAAGTGAAATTCAATACATTAATTGATATAAGTAGTACCACAATTGCTTAGCCTAGTGCCGACTAGTCATCCTCATTTATATGCCCCATTAAATGCTCATAGAAAAGGAATTTACAAACTATCAAAATTAGCTTCTCAAATTTGATGCTAATTTTGGATCTTCACACATACATCAACATGTCATAGTAACTTTCAATGCTTGGGCATTAATTTAGATTTGAAACTTGGATGCCAAGGAACCCAATGACTAGCATATGTTCATGATTATAAGTATTGGCACTCCAAGTTTCTCATGCATGACCTAATTAGGATAAAAAATATGGGATTATTCCCTAAACAATATTTGAACAATAGATACATAGTTACTAAACTATGTGGATGGTTTATAGTTGTATTTCTGCTAGGTTTCTTATAAATCTCTCTTGATGTGTCCAATTTGAATGATGTTCTTGGATATACATTGCATAACATAATAATTTTTTATGAAAATACTATATATATATATATATATATATATATATATATATATATATATATATATATAGAGAGAGAGAGAGAGAGAGAGAGAGAGAGAGAGAGAGAGAGAGAGAATACATAATTATTGTAGAATGCCTATAGATGACGATGACATTAATCCGAGAAAGTTCAAATGAAAAAAGGATGAGATCAAATACATAGAGTGGGTGTGTGAGTCAACTTTGAGTCTGGAAACCATTCCATATCGTCAAGGCATGTGAATAGTCTATCCATGCCAAATTTCAGTGCATACAAAAACAATTTGAAAAAATTTCAATGTTGGCTGCATTCACAGGTCATTGTTGCCCATGTCTAGTCCTAGTACAATGTCTTTTAGTTGTTTCTTTTAAAATTAATTTGAGATGCATGTTCCCACATATATTATTGCAAGGACATGCAAAAACGTCGATCAACAAGTACTTGATAAATTGCACAAGCTTCATCAATTATTTCTTGTCTTTGTTTTTTTCTCTCATATAAGTACTTTTTTGCTCCATAAAGAATATTAGTACGAAATCATTATTTAAATACAAATTCTCATCTAGATCCTTCTTATTTCCACCAAACTCATGGGCCTAATTGGCATGATGCTAGTTTTGAACGACATAGGCG
>ML817722.1:6174-18199 GCA_009831015.1 Picea engelmannii | reverse complement strand
TGGAAACCCAAAGCGAGAGAAAACCATGTAATTGTTTTTCTTGTATGTCTTTAAGAATTAAATTCATTGGAAGAACCAACTTCCTTTGTTTTCCAGCTACAATTGGAAGGAGGCTCCAACCCCCTAGTTTCTCAGGCTACAACTTGAGGGAAGCTCCAACTCCCCAATTCTCTAGCTACAACTAGAAGGAGGCTACAAACCCCTATGTTCTCCAGCTACAATTGGAAGGTGGTTACAACCACCTATCATTTCCCCATCCAATCGTTCTGTCATAAAAGTAGAATGATGGAACCACTGTCACACTATCACTGTGAGATATTCTGTTGTAAACCTATACCAATCAACCTGCACCAAACAACCTGTAATCAACCTATACCATAAACAACTTGTAATCAACCTATACCATAAACAAGTGCATCAACCATGCACCAACCTTGACCTCAACCTGTACCATCAATGAGTGCATCAACCATGCACCAAATGTGTACCAATCATTCATCAAATACACATAAACTATGACTCATTAAGATGCACCAACATCATCAACTATACACCTCATGTATGTGCCAACTCATCAACTACTTGTCTCAACCATGTACCCAAGATGTACCTCAACCATACACCAATATAACCATCAAAATTTATCTAAAATTCATCACTTTATCGATAAACCCAATACCATAAACCATTACATCAAACCATTTGCCACAACCTCACTGCTATACAACCTCTATTTGTAACATACCTCAACCAAAGTCCGTCATCAATTTCATCATCCAAATTTCATTTGTAACTCTATAATAAACCTGGTGTATATGATCACATACTTGCAAACCTTCCTTAACTTTAACAACAAGAGACTAGCATTTTCATCAAACTTTAGTTTAGTCTCACATGACTAATTTTGGATTAGTCAACAACCCTAAATTGAAATAATCATAACTATGTACCTGTAATGAATAAATATCTGAAAATGGTACACAATTTTCTTCAGTGTCTTTTATGCAATTCCTCCAGGTTTCACTTCTTGGAACCTCTCAGAGGATTTATAGCAAAAATGGCATGCCTTGTTGAATTCTGGCTTATTCTAGAGAACGATCTTGTAGAGTGTGCCCCACAAGGAATATTTGTTGTATGGATCTGAAAATGGTATACAAAATACTAGAGATTGTACTCTAACTAATACATTTGGTCTTACTGAATTTGGATCTATTATGAAGAAGTTATGATGTTTTTACCCTAAATACATGTTTTAGACTAGTTTCATGACTAGCCACAAAGCCTATTTTCCATGGAGTGTAACTCCAAAAATACAACGACCCACAAGCTAAAAATTTTAACACGACTACTTGGATATGTTTCCTCAATGGAATCCATATTTCGTGTTCTGAATCCTTCTAGAAAAAAATTTATTGCAAAAATGGTGAGATGACCTGTAAATAACATACCTTAGAAAGAATCATCAAAAGAATTTATCCTCCCTTGAATTTCAGCCTTCTTTACTTCACCTTCCCTCTGAAATTATCCTTAGATATCCTTTAGTTACCTTAGTCACTTATAAATATTCAATATGCTCAAGTTTAATTAAAATGAGAGACCCTTGCCTCTTATTTATACTTTTATGTAGCTTCCTCAAGGGGTTACCTTCTAACCATCTTAAACCATTTTCCTTATTTTAGGGCAAACCCACTTCTAACCACTTGTCCACTTATTAATTTATCCATTAACTTTATTATTTAAAAAAATATATTTTGTATTCACTTTAACTTATAATACACTCATCACTTCACTTTATTATTTAAATAATTTCTTCTTTGCAACCACTTTGACTACTTTGACCTTTTGTGACTTCTAGATGACTCATGAGGGTTCTCCAACTTCACATGGCCATAACTCTCTAACTGCAAGGAGTTATGTGATGTTCCACATACCACCATAAATGGAATGACATGTAATATCCATCTAGAATAGTCTTACTTTCAAATATATTAAAATTCATACCATTATACATCAAACAAATTTAGGTCCATAACCCAAACCTTTGTGCTACCAGAATTCATGATCTGGATTATTTTTGGCGTAGAATGTGAGCGGAGATATAATAAAGAAATGCACAGAGATATCGCAGATATTTAATAAGATAACATAAATGTATCAAATATGCAACCCAAAACATAGATATACAGTAATACACGATTTCTATTAATGAAATAAATGTATAAAGACTGTAAAAATACAGAGTGAAAGACTTGCTAGAATGGTGGCAACTTATCTCTGAGAAGAGATGTGATGAATACTCGCATTCACAAGAAGATGATTACAATGAGTCTCTGAAGGCATTTTTACAATAAATAGGAATTCCAAAAACCTAACCCTAGGAGATGAAGCACCAAAAGTCATGTGGGCTCTGTTTGGGTAAGTTAGTACATCAACTTCTCAGGGTCGTAACTTTTGCATACGATCTCCATTTTAGGTGTATGATAGCTCGTTGGAAAGGTACCATCGAGGAGATTCATTTTTGGGGCTCAATAATGCCTTTTAATATCATTAAGAACCTTGATCTCGAAAAACCTTCATTTGGGCCCTCAAAATGGCCCCGAAAGTTAAAAACTGCTAAAAATAGTAAATTGCCAAAATTGTCAGAAAACTGTTTTGAGCCAGTCGGAAAAGGTGGGTGGACATCGATATCCACCTGGATCAATCCGCTACCAGAATTTATTCAAGGGTTGACATCAATGACAACCAATCCAAATAATCAATAATCTCCCCCTTTGGAATTGATGGAAACACTCTGATGCAATATTGAAGTCATATCACTCATGCTCCCCCTATGACCATCGCTCCCCTTGGAAACATGCCTATGTGCTCTTTCTCCAAGAATTTACTTTTGCATCTGATAAATATCTCCCCCTTTTTCATCAATGAAAAATGTATCTTTTCATCCGGGGCTGCTCCCCCTGACTGAACTCTTCCTAAAACTGATCTCCCAACCTGAACTGTCCTCTTTACGGTGCTTCCTTGTGTAAATATAAGACATATAAGATAATCATTCAAAATCATTCATTTTGGAGTATAAATTACTCCGAGTCTCTAATGAAGATACTCAAAGGCTTCCCTTGGAAGAGGTTTTGTAAATATGTATGCCACTTGTTCTTTTGTGTCCACATATTCATCTTTGATGTTCTTCTCTGCAACTTTTTTCCGTAGAAAGTGATACTTTATTGGAATGTGCTTCGTCTTGAGGTGCATCATTGGGCTCTTTGAGATACTGATGGCACTTGTATTATCACAATATATTGGAATGGGTTCATCATACTCAGCCTGTATATCTGTCAAAGTTTTTTTCATCCATAGAACCTGAGTACAACATCCTTTTTCTACAATATACTCTGCTTTGGCTGTAGATAAAGATACTGATGATTGTTTCTTGCTTAGCCAAGATACTAAACACTCACCCAAGTAGAACGTTGCTCCACTAGTGCTTCGTCAGTCATCAATGCAACCTGCCCAATCTGCATTTGTGTAGGCAATAAGTGATAGATCATTTCCTTTTGGATACCATAATCCAAACTATTATATTCCTTTGAGATATCTGAAAGTCCTCTTCACTGCTAATACATGTGATTCCTTTGGTGATGCTTGAAATCATGTCACCTGTCCAACTGCCTGCATTATATCTGGAATGGATGTTGTCACATATAGTAAGCTACCAATCATTGACCTGTATTGCCTCTGGTCTGTGAACTTTGAATCATCATATTTTCTCAACTTGCAACTGGTTTGCATAGGAGTGGTAACTGGTTTGCAATATTCCATTCCGAACCTCTTTAGCATTTATTTGATATACTTAGTTTGAGAAATAAAAATTCCTTGGTCACTTTGACGTATCTGAAGACCCATAAAGAAAGATAGTTCTCCAAGTAATGACATTTCAAATTCATTCTGCATATCCTTTGCAAATTTCTAGCTTAACTTGCCATGATTACTTCCAAAAATAATATCATCAACATAAACTTCAATTAATAAAATACTATCTTGAGTTACCTTGATGTAGAGGTTGTTATCTTCACTTCCTTTTCTGAACCCTGCCTAATGTAGATATTTATCTAGTCTAGAGTACCATGCTCTAGGAGCCTGTTTTAGATCATACAAGGCCTTCTTCAATTTGTACACGTAATATGTGTTCTTTGACAACTAAAATCCTTTTGGTTGTTCGATGTAGACTTCTTCTTCAAGTCCCCAATTCAGAAAAGTTGATTTCATGTCCATCTGATACGCTTTAATATTATTGGAGCATGCATAAGCTAAAAACAATCATATTGATTCCACTTTGGAATCTCGGGAAAATGTCTCTTCAAAGTCGATTCCTTCAACCTGTGTATATCCTTTAGATACCAATCTAGCTTTGTTCCTTGTAACATGTCCATATTCATTCAATTTATTTATGAAAACCCACTTTGTGCCAATCACATTCTTATTCTTTGGTCTTGAAACCAATTCCCAAGTGTTATTCTTCTCCATTTGATAAAAATTTTCATCCATGGCCTTATTCCAGAATTCATCCTTGCTGGCCTCTTCAAAAATGTTTGGTTCAATCGTAGATAAGAGTGACAGGTGCATTTGTTCTAGTGAACATATTCTTCTTCTAGTCTCAACTCCTACGTCCTCGTTTCCGATAATCTGATCTGAAAGATGATTCTTTTGTACTTGTTTTCTAGGTGTCTTTGGAGACACTTGTTGAACTTGCTCTTCTACGTCTGTCTGATCTTATTCATCTTCCTCTTCTACTTATTCTTCATCTTTTGCTTCTTCTTCGTAAAGTTGTTCCACTGATTTATTTTCTTCTTCCTTTGATTCTCGTCCACCTATTTCATCAATTGTTACATTGATTCTTTCCACAACTTTGTTCAATCTCAAATTGTAATATTTGTATGCTTTCCTTGTACTTGAGTAACCAACAAGTACTCATTTTTCCACATGATAGTCAAATGTTCCCATTCCTCCATCTTCTCTTTTGATGTAGCATTTGCTTTCAAATATTCTGAAGTGCTTCACATTTGTTGGTCTTCCTTTCCATAGCTCGTAGGGATTTTTGTGATTGTTGTTTCTGACCATTACTCTGTTTTGAATGTGAAATGTTGTATGCAATTCAAGTGTCCAAAAATTATATGTCAATTTGGAATCCATTATCATTGTTTGATCCATGTCCTATGTAATTAACATCCATAATGTTCCTTTGTCTCTAAACCACTCTCTGAACAAATATATGAATCCATGCTCTCGTCCACTGTCATATATATGTCCAAACCTGCTAAGTGTTCTTAAAAATTCATCCCTTTCCATATTGTCCAAGACTCTACTGCACAACTGTCCATAATGCTAACCCATTTATTACTATACTATCATGAATTCTTCACTACTAAAACTATCAAATTGTACTTCTGCTAATTGACTGCTCTGGATATGTCTACTCAAACTCTACAAGAGGCTCGAAGGATGGTTCTTTGGTATATCGCAAATATCGCATAGACTCCCCTTGTCTAATATTCATGTTACCTGGGAGTCTCTAACCCAGATGGCTCAGAAAAATTCCTACTCTAATGTGTATTCATCATCATCTTCATTGGTAGATTCATCTTCTCTATGAGCTCTGACTTCTTTCTTTCTTTCTATGGATTCATATTTCACTGCAATGCCTGAAAGTAAAATCTCTTGAACTTATTACTTATTTACTTTTCCTTCTTTTCTTTCAGTTATTTTCCAAATCTTTATGTATCTAACATCTTCCTTTTTCTCTGTAGAATTTTCTTCATCTCGTTTTATTGTCAATCTTTTCGATCTCCGGAACCTAGTCTTTGTGCACCTGTTCTTTGTGTTTTCTTATCCATACTTTCTTATATCTGATATCAATTTTCTATTTCATAGAAGTATTGATCATGTTTCTACAATCACTAGCTATGTGTCCATAGTTATGACATTTGTAACATTTAATGTTACGTGGGGCCACATAGGCATTTCTTGCTTGAAAATTTTTATAATCCCTGCAATCTACAACCTTATGTCTAAAATTAGTACAATAAAAACAACGACCATAAAAATTTTTTGCATACTTGGGAGTGAATGATCTTCTTTGTGGTGTATTCCTTCCGGATTTCTGCCTTGATTGATCATGATCATGATCATGATTGAAGCTTCTTTATGGTTTGAACATGGATGGTCTTCTTGAATATGCATCTTTAATAGTTTTCTTAGATTCTTGTTGACCATGATTCCTTCCTTTGAGTACTTTTTCATAAGTCTTTCTATTTTCTTCATTCTTATTTTCTAGCAAACTAGAGTGCTTCTCTTCATTCTCTATAACTAATGTGGATTTTTTTGTCTCTTCATTGTTCTTGTTGAGATTGGTGATCTTACTTCTCAATGTGACAACTTATTCTTCAAGCTTCTCAACCTCTTCTTCTTTCTTCATTATCTGAGACTTCATGACTTCTTCTGTTCTTTTCACTTCTTCAAGCTGGATTTTTAATGTGAATATTTCTTCTTCAAGTCCTTTCTCTTCTTGAACAAACTCCGCCTCAAGCTGGTTTAGATCGTTAGTTCTTTCCTTAAGATGATTTGTCAATATATTTTCTCTCATTTATGCTTCTTCCTTTTGTGCTTCTATGTTGTCTTCCAAATACTATTTTTGATCTTTAAGATTTTCTTCAATCTTTCTGGCTTCTTCTAGCTGAGTTCTTAAGTTCATGATGACCTATTGGGATTATTAAAAAATGTGAGCACTTTCATTTTGTTTCATCAATTCTTTCTTGAGTGACTTGTTTTCTTCTCTTTCTTCTCTTAGTTCATCTAAAGCACTGATCAATTCTTCTTCATAATTTTCTTCTTTTTCAATTAGTTTTTCTCTCTCATTTCCTTCATGGCATTGTATTTCAAGATGTCTGCATTTTTCACAATTAAAGAAAAACAAAATACCGTTGTTTATTATGTACTCTTCATCTTCTGAATCTATTTGACATGGTGAACATATTTCTTCTTGATCTATACCTGCGTCTTCTTTGGCATTTTCTGAATCTGCGATGGGTGAAGAATATATATCATGTAACTTATCCCAAAGTTCTTTGGCTGATGAACATTTATCAACCTTTTCTTTTACCGGATTAGGTAATCCTTCCGAGATGAAATCTATTGTTATTTTTTTATTCGTCTTCAATTCCTTCTTGGCTGCACTCTTTTCCCTTTTTGAACTATATTATCCTGTAATGACTAATAGCCAAATATAATACTCCTGTCCCTGTAAAAATGCTTTCTTCCTTCCACTCCATAGCTCATACTTTAAACCATTCTGACCATTAAACAATGGTACTCCATTCTCAGAATAATCCATGATCCCCTTCCAGTGGTTAAATTGTTTCTTGAAAGAAACTTCTCTGAAACCAATTGTTGGATTACTAAGAGGGGGGGTGAATTAGTAATAGAGAAATTTAATCCTTTTTAACCATAAAATGCAAGTGTTATATCAATGTAGCATTATAATCCAATAGTTGCAGAGTAAATAAACAATGAATAAATGAGCAATCATACACATACACAGTACACCGGTATTTTTACGTGGAAACCCAAAGCGGGAGAAAACCACATAATGTTTTTTCTTACATGTCTTTAATAATTACATTCATTGGAAGAACCAAGTTCCATTTTTTTTCAACTACAACTAGAAGGAGGCTCCAACCCACTAGTTTCTCAGGATACAACTTGAGGGAAGCTCCAACTCCCCAATTATCTAGCGACAACTAGAAGGAGGCTACAACCCCCTATGTTCTCTGGCTACAACCACCTATTTTTTCCCCCTCCAACTACCCTGTTGTCGAAGTAGAATGATGGAACCACTTTCACACTATCACTTTGAGATATACTGCTATAAACATGTACTAATCAACCTGCACCAAACAACTTGTAATCAACCTATACCATAAACAACCTGTAATCAACCTGTACCATAAACAAGTGCATCAACCATTCACCAACCTATACCTCAACCTGTACCATCAATGATTGCATCAACCATGCACCAAATATGTACCAATCATGCATCAAATACACATAAACTATGACTCATCAAGATGTACCAACATCATCAACTACACACCTCATGTATGTGCCAACTCATCAACTACTTGTCTCAACCATGTACCCAGCATGTACCTTAACCATACACCAATATAACCATCAAAATTTATCTAAAAATTCATCACTCTATCCATAAACCTAATACCAAAAACCATTACATCAAACCATGTGCCACAACCTCACTGTTATATAACCTTTATTTGTAACATACCTCAACCAAAATCCCTCATCAATTTCATCATCCAAATATGATTTGTAACTCTGTAATAGACCTGGTGTATATGATCACATACATGAAAACATTCCTTAACTTTAACAACAAGAGACTAGCATTTTCATCAAATTTTACTTTAGTCTCACATGACTAATTATGGATTAGTCAACAACCCTAACTAGAAATAATCATAACTATGTACCTGTAATGAAAAAAGATATGAAAATAGTACACAATGTTCTTGAGTGTCTTTTATGCAATTCCTCTAGGTTTCACTGATTGGAACCTCTCAGAGAAGGATTTATAGAAAAAATGACATACCTTGTTGAATTATGGCTTATTCTAGAGAGCGAGCTTCTAGAGTGTGCCCCACAAGAAATATTTTTTGTATGGATTTGAAAATGGTATACAGAATACTAGAGACTATACTCTAACCAATACATTTTGTCTTACTGAATTTGGATCTGTTATGAAGAAGTTATGATGTTTTTACCCTAAATACATGTTTTAGACTAGTTTCATGACTAGCCACAGAGCCTATTTTCCACAGAGTGTAAATCCAAAAATACAACGACCCACAAGCTGAAATTTTTATCACAACTAATTGGATATGTTTCCTCAATGGAATCCATATTTCATGTTCTGAATCCTTCCATAAAAATTTTTATTGCAAAAATGGTGAGATGACCTGTAAATAACATACCTTAGAAAAAATCATCAAAATAATTTATCCTCCCTTGAATTTCAGCCTTCTTTACTTCACCTTCCCTCTGAAATTATCCTTAGATATCCTTTGGTTACCTCAGTCACTTATAGATATTCAATATGCTCAAGTGTAATTAAAATGAGAGACCCTTGCCTCTTATTTATACTTTTATGTAGCTTCCTCAGGGGTTGCCTTCTAACCATCTTAAACCACTTTCCTTATTTTAGGACTAACCCACTTCTAACCAATTGTCCACTTAGTAATTTATCCATTAAATTTATTATTTAACTAATTTATTTTGTATCTACTTTGACTTATATTACACTTATCACTTCAATTTATTATTTAAATAATTTCTTCTTTGCAACCACTTTGACTACTTTGACCTTTGGGGTTTCTAGATGACTCATGAGGGTTCTCCAACTTCACATGTCCATACCTCTCTAACCGTGGGGAGTTATGTGTCATTCCACATACCACCGGAAATGGCATGACATGTACTATCCATCTAGAATAGTCTTACCTTCAAATATATTAAAACTCATAACATTATAAATCAAACAAACTTGGGTCCATTACCCAAACATTTGTGCTACCAGAATTTCTTCAAGGGTTGAAATCAATGACAACCAACCCAAATAATCAACACTTCTCTTGGTTTTGAGAATAACTTATTCTCTACCAAACAAGGCCAACCACGTGAATGTGGAAGCTCATATGGCCCCTCCCCTCCCCCTCACATCACTCTCAATTCCCCAATACCCAATCTATAAAATAAAAATTAATCGAAAGCAATATAGTAAGATTCATGCATAGAAACTACCAAAACAAAAATTAATTAAGGTAAACGAAACTTTGTGTTTGTAAACAATAATTTTATCTTAGCATGTACACTATGGCCACTATTTTCAGGTTTGACGTAATACACAACATGTAACATAGGATATAAAAAATGGCATACAACTTAAAAACATATAATTAACCCACATAAGTAAATTATTTAAAGAGAATGATTCATACAAATTAATGTAGTTACATACCTCATCCAACTCAACATATATATTATCCTTCTTCTGTATCTTATTCTTCATCCAACTCGACATATGTGTCATCATTCGGTTCAGAAATATTGTTGAAAGGATTGACGATATCATCATCGTCATCAATTCCATTTTTTATCATATATTTATCGACATCATCATCAAGAACTGGATTTTCTCCTATGACTGGTTCATCTTCTTTGTTCGTTGACCCATCTTCCTACTCTGTCTCTGGCGCATCATCTTCTTCTTCAATATCATCTCTTTCCTCTATAGTATACTTTATTGGCCTTCCTCTTAGATCATATCTAACAACAAATTACCAATCCCTCTCACCTAGAACCTTTGAGTAAAACTTGTTCACATTGGCTTGGAAAAACATAGCGATCATGTCCTCTTTCAAACTTTGTTGTTTTAATCATTGGAAATCCATTGGCATGTTGAATAACAATTCTTTCCTCGTCATGTTCATGCATTCGTAACCTATACCATTTGACGTCGAACAAAACTAATTTGAAGGAATTAAAGTCACACTCAAGTATATCATCCAAATACCCATAATATATATTTTTAGATTCTCGGCGATGTCTGTCATTCCTAGAGGAAACATTAGTCACTTAGAATACTGCAATTATCCCACTATCATATTTTTTTATGATTTCATCCAACTGTTTGATGCGAAATTTATGACCATTGCACCACATAGCCTTGTGGTGTTTCAACTGCAATATGCCAGACATGTAAAAGATTCATTGTCAATTAATAAAAATATTTATATAACTTGGAAAGTATCTGAAAAAAACACATTTGTAGTCACATTAATATAATATAAAATAATTGAATAAAATGGGTGAATTTGCCTGCTTGTCCATCTTTCAAACCATATGCTAAATAAATTTCCCTTTGTGTAACATTGACATCTCCATTACAAAGAGATTCTCTAACCAATTCAGACAGTTGTTGCCATGATAAATTGTCGCCATGATGTTGTTTACATCTTTCAATCCATACCTTCCAGTCAAGATTGTTTTCAATGTATAAATGTAGTGCATCCCAATCTTGAGCATCTGAATAAAAAATTCACAATTCACCAATATTCAATATTAGTTATAACCATGGTAAATATTAATAATTGATGAAAGAATAAATATTAAATGAGAATGATCATATACACAAAAAATGAAAAGTTATATGTAATACAAATCTCCATAATTTAATTACCTCTCACTTTCTTCATTCTACCTTTCCCCGGGAGGTGCCCCATTTCAAATTTTTTGATGGAGTTCACATTCCAAATGAGATACACTACATGTATAGTTGGTGCTGGTAATTTAGGAAGATACTGACTAATATACAACATGGATTAATATACCATATATTCATCCACCATAGAACCTTAGGGCATTCTCTTTGTCTAACCAAAGCCTTCAATGATTTCAAGGCCTCTCCACACATTTCAATCTCCTCAACTTGGTGTATGAGGTAGTGTTCTTATGCATTGAAAAATGTTGGAGTTAGACACTTTTGCATTTCACACATTAGCCGAGTAATTTCTCTCTTCCAATACTTTATATCATCTTGATGGATTTCTTTCAACGACAATCATCTATATATCATGATGCAAGAAAACAACATGTTTTAACAAAACATAATATATATATTACATTACAAGTAAAACATATGTCATTAAGTACAACAACAAATTGAAAAAACATTTTGCATATAAATCACAACTACTTACCTCATGTATTTTCCAAGATCATATATAACTTGTTTAACGTTGTTGTCAAAGTTATTTGGGAGAGATAGAGGAAGAACATACTGTAACAATAAAAATGAATCGTTATTTGTTTCCAAAGTAGACATAAAAAAAGTAAAAATATTAAAAGATGTATATATCCAATATATAAATATGTATACCAAAATTATTACCTTAAT
>ML817721.1:122544-146803 GCA_009831015.1 Picea engelmannii | reverse complement strand
TACCATAATATTAACAGGTAATGCCTAGGAATATCATCTATGATGGCTTCAGGGACGTTCATAGTGAGTCCCTCCAGGTTTTTCTCTATGGTCTCAAGATCGGAAACAACCACTCATGATATGACACCTCTCTCCCCTTGTTTCTGGATAGGGGATGATCCTAGTGGACGATAAGGTCCCACATCTACATTTTTGGAGAGCATTTGATTAGTCTTTAGACTTATAAAACACAAAAAACATTTTATATCATTAAAAACAACAAAAATTTATATAAACAAAATTTCCTTCTTACCTATGTCCGCCCACTAGGAACCTTCGGGAAGAGCTAGGTCGAGATCTCCACGTAAATCTAACCCGACGCATGCATTATCATCAACCATGAGCATTTGAGTCCTCAGTCATTCGAAGAAGACATCGTTATACCTAACGATCTGACTGCCTCCGTGTCGGGCCATAAGAAATAACCACCTCTACATCCTTGGATCCTATGGAGCAGTTATACCCCACTCTACCTACAAGCGTAAGACTGGGACCCTCTCTAGGAAGAAGGATACCAAAATAAACCCGTATCCAAATTGTTTCAACCCACCACTTCTGCACTTGGTAAGTTTTTTCTTTATGATTTTTAGGACCCCTTCGCACCAGTTGAAGAATCAGGGCTCCAAACACTCCAATGCATACTGAAAATGGCTCTACAGATCCATGTGGGGAGTTGCGCTCCTTGCCATGTGATTAATAGTATAGAGGATATTTCATAAAGGAAAATCTCAGACATACCTAATAACAACCTTGCCACTATGTTTCTCAATTCCCGACACACAATGTTGATTGATGTAGTAGTTCATAGGCTCACTGCTACCCCTGCTACCTATAAGTGTCACCCATGAACCACGACGAGATAGTCCTGTTAGGAAATAGATATCCTTGATATCTATGGTGAGTGTGTGGGAACCCACATGAAATTCCTGCTCGTTCACATCCTACATGTGAACCAAGTACTATAGTAGTCTTAGTTAGGCCCTCATGCCCTGAATCTTGAACAATTTTAGTAGCCCACAATGTCAGAGGGCCATCATTGTTCTTGGGTCATTCCCAACAAAGTAATATTCCTCTTCCTTCTCTCATTCATGCCACTCCAACATTTTAACCGTGGAAATCCTGCCAAGCAACCATAAGATAAATTTAGAAACATAATTTTATTTCCTGGGGGTTTTTTCTTGTTGGATTCATCTCTTAAAATTTTGGGTTGCGGTCGTCGCAGGCCAGTGCATTCTCATAGAGTGACGTAGTCTCCCCCCAGCTTTAAGTTCACTTGCGATGATCCTAGATCTCCGCAGTTCTTGATATGAGGCGCCTATGACGACCTCAACGCATGGGTAACCCCCAAAAAATCAACCCAAAAAATAATTTGAACCAATGAAAATCAATTTTAAAGCCATGCAAATATGAAGGAGAAGGATATTTCCTCTTTAGCTGAGACACTTCGTGAAATGATCCCCCGTACACTCTGCAATCAATAGTTGAAAATTGAGGTAAAAAAGGGCTTTGGAGCAATGTTTGGGCAAAGTTACAAATGAAATGGTAAAATGTGCTTTGTTATCTATTTTATTGACTTTTATTTCTTTTTTCATTTGTATATTATATTATTTTTATGCTTTATCCAAAACCTAATGTCCTAACAACTTTACAAGTGGTTGATTTTCACAGATTGAAAAAGTCTAGAGGTGAGACGTTGGAACAAGGGTCCATTTTTTTTGTTTGTTTTTATACATTTGTCGCATGTACAGATTGTTTTTAGGGTTTTTTCAGGAAAAACCCCGAGATTAGTCTTTGTTCTTTCTCGTGCTCATGAATCAATGAGAATATAACTGAGTATACTTTTATCACTTTTCAGACTCATCAAGGTTATATGAAAAAAGGAACCCCCTGGAGCCTTCTTTAAGCTCTTTTTAGACTCTCTAAACATGAAAAGATGGACGAGCGACCTTGTTCTTTTCACGCTCATAAAAGTATTTGAATAAAACATCTGATGAGAAATAGGTTATCACTTTTTTGGTCTCGTTAGATTAATTTATGAAAAATGACCTGTTGGATTTCTCTTTAAGTGTTTTTAAGACTCTCTAAAATTGAAAGAACCATGAGTTTTCTTTCCTTAGACTCGTTAAACAAACATTGAAAGGCCCATATGGGACCGAACCACTCCTTCTTAGGGTTCCTTAAACATACTCCGAGGGACTCTTCCAAAGGATGAGCTTACATATACAAACATATGTTATCCTCCTCAAGCTTATGTAAAAATAAAGAGGTACTCACTAGAAATGGCGGGGGAAAATTGGGAAAGAAATGTATCTCTATATTCATGTTAGTGGCAGTAATAGTCACTCTTGAACATGACACCCCATTCATCATTGTGTCCAGGTTGGGAAATACATTTGTCTCTCCTTTGACCATCTGCAAGTTCATATGTTAAGTCCTACTTGAGTCAATGTTGACAAGACCATTGTCATGTCATTCATATGTTCAAGATAAGTCGAACTGAAACAAGCCCTCCATCGAGTCAACCATATGAAGTCATAAATTTTCTACCATGTCGGCCTTCCTTTAGTCAGTTTTGAATCACTTCATACTATGATCTACTTCAAATATGTTACTTATTTCGTTTCATTGATGGGGGATACATCAAGGCCCTCCTGTGATGAGTCTTTTCCTGTCGACTTCACCACATTATCCGGGAACAAGACTTAGAAATCATTTAGTACCTTAGAGCCTACATGCCTCAATGGCAGGTTACTTCGCTTCCAACAGTGGGTTCACATCATTGACCCCTGATATGGAGATTCCATAGAATGTTTGACTTCAACTCATTTATTCACATTTGTTGGATTGTGCTACGGTACCTTGGGAGTCATTAACATCAATGGTGATTTCCCTTGCACTTGTTAATGGTTTTCATTATTGACCGGTAATCAAGTGGTTTCTACCATGTTTGAATTTGGCACCTGTAATCACATGGTTAGATTCGTACTTAAGGATGATGGAAATGAAGAGCCTGGATCTCATCATTTTGATCCAGGTTGAGACAAAGTATTCATGAATTAGTTCTGACACATAGATCCACTGTGTATGTCTTGTGGCTATGTCCAAATTTTGAATTCTTTAGAGCATAGATCAACAATGTATTTATGGTGGCTATGCCAATTCACAATGACATGGATCCACAATGTATATTTAGTGGCCATGAATCACTTGATATTCACAATCTAAGTATGGGAATGCTTACCTCAGACAATGGTATATTATTATGTTGATTCTTGATTGTTTGCAGGTTCCCGATCGATGCACTCCTTGTTCGATACACACATTCTACAAAGTATTTCAGCTATCACGAGTTCCAATTTCATACTTTTGGGGGAATTTTGCTACACATTATTTTGGTCACCCCAGTGACCTACTGACAACATGTGTTCATGTTCCCTAAAAATATAAACAGGTCTTTCTCCATGAGGAAAGTGATTTTCTTTCCCTTCTCAAAAACCATATTAAGGAAGGTCGTCAGACCCTGCAAAATGCATGGGGTGTGACGATGCCTGATCATCAAATCCTGCTCTAGAGATGGACTACAACGTCTCCCTAGGTTTCCATATACATAGGGTGTGACGATGCTAAAATCTAAGGAAAAGTCAAACTTTACAAAAGTTCTAGAAGGGGATATTCTAGAAGATGAGGTGGCCTCTGAATGGTTTGGATCTTACTCACTTTTCTGATTTGGTGGGATCATCCTAATATCCTCACCCATCTCTCTTTCACACTATATAAAGAGGGATATCTCATGGAAAAGGATAAGGTTGAATGGCTAAGATTTGTATGGAGAAATTCTACTTCAGATTATTCTTGAGAGCTTTGATTTAGTTCTACAAGCTACATGGTGGATCTTCTTCATTCAAAGGATTTGGATAAAAGGTGTGTATGTTAGAGAAAAGGGCCATTGAAAGGGGACATTGCAACATCAAGGCTTTGGTTGTATTCTCCACTTTCTATTTAATATGATACATCAATATGTTTCTTTCCCATAAAACCATTCTTGTTTTATTGTATGATTCCTTGATCACATACATTTGTTGAGTATACTTTATTTCTTTCACTTTGTGGGTTTGTGTTCCTTTGCAGGTCCATTGTTGCATGAGCATTGGAACAGAGTGACGATGGAAACGACAAGAGGAAATAACATTTAAAAGGTATGTTGTCTATATCTTGTTAGCTAGTAAACTCAATAGTTAAAGCCTAAGGAAAGTCTTATATTCTATTATGTTTTGTTCTAGTTTCGGGTGGAACTAGGTAGATCTGTTTGTGTTTGCACTTACCGATTAGTCCAACAACAAGAGTTCACAAATATCTTCCATATATTATGCACCAATCTGGGTATCAAATATTCTTAGCAACATATGGTGCTCAAGTACTGCGGTTGTCTGCATAGATACATCCAGGAAGAAATGGAGTTTTTGGACATCTCGTCCTTGGGTGCAGCCTATCAATATGTCGTTAAAATCGAGCAGAAGCTTGAGAAAAAACCAAAGCAGTTTGGGTTTGGGAACCCTTCATAACAGAAACAGGGCAAGGGCAGCCCCAACTCATAGAACAAAGGGCAGATAAAATATGGACAACCTTAAGACAACCAGTATAAGCCACAAACAAAGAAGGACAATGGAAAGATGAAGAAAGATACTAGGAAGTGGTGTGACTTCCATAAGATTCCTTGGAATAACACTACTAATTGCCTCTCAAAGAAGTCATTGGTGGCTGAGATGGAAGCCTCCAAATCAGATGCGGGTTCCGACTTTTTGTCAGAACTAGAAAAGGGAAGATAGATCATAGGCATGGAACCTGGTGCCAACGTTGCTACCACCAAGATCCATCCCAGTGAATTTGATGAGCAAGAGGAAGGAGAACACATCTTTCATTCATAGATGTGGGTGAAAGGAACCCCATTGCACTTCATTGTTGATAGCGGTAGCCTTGCACCCACATCCCTAAACCATCGGATGGCTTCTCCAAGGAAGCGATCTTCGCGTCAACCAACAATGTCGCTTGTCCTATGACATCAAGCCCTTCAAAGATGAGGTATTGTGTGATGTTTCTCCCCTTGAAGTTTGTGATGTTCTTTTGGGATAACCTTATTTATGGAAACATCATGTTGTATATGAGTCTAGGCCTCAGAGTGTTATTATTACTTTGGACAGGAAATTGTACAGGATACCCGAGGTAGTCCCACTTAGTGATATTTCCATGATCTTTGCCAAGAAATCTAGGAAGGCCATCTCTCATACCTGGAATTTTGTCTTCTTCGTGATTCTCTCTCAGAGTGAGAGGAATATTGCAGCCACATACATGGCCTCCACGAAATACCTCTCAACACAACAAAAGCAAGTGGATAAGGTCGTAGAAGAATACAAAGACATATTCTCCTCACCTACTGGGGTACCTCTGTACTGTCACGTCAAACATTGCATTAATCTGACCCTCAACACACTACCACCCAATGGGACAGTCTATCGCCACTCTATGTTATAAAATAAGGAGATCAAGCGTCATATCCAAGAATTGCTCCAAAAGGGGCACATTCGACCCATGTCATCACCTTGTGGAAGCCCAATCGTGCTTGTGTAGAAGAAAGATGGGACTTGGTGAATCTGCATTGATTACCAGGCCCTAAATAAAATCAGAGTCGGGAATCGATACCCGATTCCTCGAATCGACGATCTCCTTGAGCAGCTCAAGGGGGGAAAATACTTTAGTAATATTGATCTGAAGTCTAGCTACCATCAGGTCCCAATAGAGCAGACATATATATGGAAGACTACCTTCAAGTCAAAATAAGGTCTTTTTGAATGATTGGTCATGTCATTTGGTTTGACAAATGCATCAACAACTTTCATGAGGATGATGGATGATATCTTGCAGCTGTTCAAAAATTATTTTGTAGTCGTGTATATGGATGACATCCTCATCTACAAAAAGACTTGGGAGAAACACTTGCAACATATTCAATGGGTTCTGCACACTCTGCAGCAACACAAGCTATATGCCAACTTGGAAAAATGCTCCTTCAACATGGAGAGGGTCCAATACCTAAGCTACATAGTTGATAAACATGGTATGTGTTATCACATAAGCTTGTCAGAGTCTTGTGAATTTGGGGTTTTTTTCTTAACTCTGTAATTTTCCCTGTCTCTCCTTCTTTTGCAGACCTAATCATAAGTTTTTTCCTTTCAGCTTATAGTTTTTTTCTTTTGCCTGCCTGAGAGGTGTCGTCCCTAAGCCTTTAGGTTTTCTCTGAGGTTGATCACTTCTCTCTCATTGTCCCTGTCACTGATCCTTTTGCCTTCTTGAGCCCTCAGTCAATCATCCAAGTATTTGTTTACAGAGGTCGCATCCATAAGCACAAGTGCAACACTTAGAGTGGTCTGATATGGACTTGAATCAAGCGAGTGAACAAGTTTGGTTTGGCGGAGGAAATTTCATTTCAAAGTTCAGAGATCAACAAAAAATTATAAGAATGAGAATCGGGTGTTTGAAACGTTGTTGAATTTTCTTGTAAAATATCTGAATCCCTGAAACTCGAAATCAGCAGGAGTCGTTCGATCCAACAGGACGCGTGGCACCAGATCCGAACTACGGAGAGAGTCATTTCAGGAAAACCAGAGTAAGGAGTGCGCGGAGTTCCCGAGTCCCAAAATGTCGATATTCATCTGGGTCGTCTGATCCAGCAAGGACGCATGGCACCTAATCCGAGAGATTGTGATTTCATGACTCAGAGGTTTGAGCATGGAGCACGACACAAAGTCAAAAAACATGAAATTGCGAAGTGCTTGGGAATTGGGCCCACGACCATGGCCCACGGTCATATGGAAGCAGGGCCATGAAGAAAGGGAAAGTGCCTATCGAGCAACGGGAGAATGAAATTTTTCAAGGAAATGATCGTGGCCATCAAATTCAAAGTAAATCCGATTGTCAATATAGATGGGTCGTTTTGCGGGATCAAGCGTCGAAATATTTGAAGTCAAGGGGAGTGAAGACTCCCAAAATGTGAGATCCTGAAATTTCATAGGGGATATGCGTAAGGCCATGGCCCGCGATCGTGTGGAGTGATGGAGAGGAGCTACGCCAAAGGTCGAAAGTGCTCGTCTTGGTCTAATCAGAATATTTGTGTGGTTTCGAGGCATTGGGATCGATTGGAAGAAATCGTGAGGATCACTGGGAACATTCATGGATGTCAGACTTTGTCCCAATCTTGATGAAAGTAGTTAAGGGAAGTGGGGAAGGTGGTTGAATCCTCGTTTCACCACATAAATGGAAAGCATGGAAGAACTGGTCATGGAGGCAGACTGTCAGCCCAAAGTTCCCCTGTCAACATATTTTCTCGCAAATCCCATACTGATCTAAGCTTGCATCTAACAGAAGAATACATGCACAGATTGACAGAAGAAGATGTAGATGCAAATCTTTGACTATAGTGGCCAGGTCACACTTTTGATGGTGGCAACTGTTCCGAGTATAAATACTCAGTTTTGATATTTTGTTAAGTTCGATGGTTGAGATAAGCTCCCGTATTGTAATGTTTTAAATGAAGCTTCTGGTTCTCTGGTTATGGGTTTCCATTTGAGACTTCTTGTTTAATGACAGTCAATTTTATTATCATCTCTTTTGGTTCTGATATTGAATACTCGGGCATGGGTGATCCATTCAAGTTGTTGTGATTGTATTGTAATGTATGTTTGATTGCGATATTGTTATGACATTTCAGTTTCCTGAAGTTTTGGGTTCAAGAGGATCTTGTATTCGAAGATTTCCCTCCTTAGATTGCTGGAATACTCGATGTCCATAGCATACCTCTACATTTCCTCAATAGTTCTTCCCCCTTCTCACCCTTTAATACAACTTACTGACTGAAGTTAAATCAAGACCTCACTTGCTCAGGCATTTCTTGGTCCATATTTATGAATTAAAGCATTATTTTCTTGAGTCTGTGCCCATTTGACCCCCTTTAATTTATTCATTGTGACATACAAACTGATGGGTACTGGGCTTACCTCTGCTACAATCCAGAGGTTACTTCTAGTGCTAACATTTCTGGCGCCACTGTCGGGGAAAAATTGAATATTTTCCTTGGGATAGAACGACAAAGCTTAGTGATTCTGAAGGTGCATCAAAACTCAGTACCATTGAAGATTGTGACCTACACCTAGAGACTCCATTGTCTGGAAACTCCACTGGTCCGACTCCACTATTTCAACTAGCTCCAAAAGGCAGACACATGAGGTATCACCCACAACTTCCTCTAGCCATGCCTGAAGTTGACCCAGAGAAAATTATCAGAAAATGAAAGACCCCTCAAGAAGGTACTTCAGCTGCCGAACCAGGTGATTCTGGTAATTTCCATCATCCTCCCTCTAAAACGCCATTTTTGTTTTCATACTCCTATTATATCTTCAGTTGGAGTTTCTAGATCCTTGAATTTAGGGACTTTTCCTGTTGTTTTCTCCTCCCCTTGCCTTGGTTTGAAAGGATAAAGTTTTGACACTCCTGTCTCCCCTGAAGTTGTTCCCTGGCCCAGACCCAGGACCTTAGGATATTTTCCCACTCCAGGTTTTACTATCCCTTCCCCTATCAGAGTTGTTGTAGGAGAAGCCTCTTTTCCTACCAGCTCTGCTACCTTTTTCCCCAGAAATACATTTCCAGTATCACCTATCTGAACTCCATCTCCACCCACTTATCCTCATGCTCACACTCCAATGGTAGGGGAAAATCCCCCCAGAACCAGAATGGAATCTATAATAGATGATAGGTATGCCCCTCTTGTTTTACCTCAGCCTCTGAATGCCCTCCCAACAGATGGCTACCTTAAGCAGTTACCTAAGTTCACAGGTGAGGGAGACATAACCGCATAAGCACATCTTGGAGCCTTTTATAGTTTCAAAGATAATCATGCTATAGATAATGAAGATGTATAGATGAGGATATTTGTTCATAGAAGCTAGGAAGTGGTTCAGGGCCTTGCCCCTTGGATCTATTGGTGGGATTGATGCCCTAGATGAAGTGTTCTTAAGGGATTGGGGAGACAAAAGGGATCTCTTGTACTATATTATAGAGTTTGGGGCTCTGAATAAAGATGAAGGGGAATCTGTGTCTGATTTCTCCAAGAGGTTTAATAAAATATATAATAAAATTCCCACTGAATTCAAGCCTACAAAAGCTTTTGCAATGATTACTTATGCTATCACTTTTGATCCTGACTTTTGTCTCCTGCTAAGAGAAAGAAGAGCTACTTCATTGGCTCATATGCAAGATGCATCCCTTGAAGTAGAGTCTAATATATTTGCAGTTGATAAACTTAGGAGAAAGGCTGACAAAGACAGAAGAAGAGGAAGGTCTGAAGTCTCAACCTCTGGTTCCTTTACTGTCCATCCTCAAGTTGATCAAATTACTAAATTACTAAAATCTATGTCTGCTGAGATGGAGAAGTTGAAGCTTGAAGGAAGACAGAACTATAGAAATCCACAAAATGTTGATAACAGAGGTAAATTCAGGAGACCTAACAACGCTCCTCAAATTATTCCAATAGATCAGAGGAACAAAGATATAAATGATCATAACATCTAGACCCCTCTCCAAAATAATCTTGTTATGAATGATGAAGGTGAGGATGAGGGCTTTGATCCTAAAATCCACTATCTTGGAGACACCTCCTCCTTTCCTCATTTGACTCAATCTGCATACAAGGAATCTCTCATGGACAACCAACTTAATGAGTTGAGTAATAGAGACAAGGCCAACAATAGCCCAAACAGATATAATTTGAGGTCTAAGAAGAAAGAAGGAAAGTTTGACGCTCCTGAGCAACCTACCAGAGAAGAGAAACATGCTAAAGATATAGCTGACAACAACAAAGGTAAGAAAGCGCAAGAACCCTCTCTAGTAATTAAAGGTCTCATCCCAGAAGTGAAGGATATTTTGAGGCCCTCTCCCTTTTTCAATTTTGACCATGAAATCCAAAAACTTAGAATCCCTATACCCCTTTCGAAACTGGTCAAGCATGAATATTTCAAAAGGAGTCTCTCCAAACTATTGCAGTCTGAACTTATGTCTCATCCCACAGACTCAGTTAATTTTCAAGATGAAAATCCAGTTGCCATAATAGGACCTTTGGTAGAACATAAAAATGATTCCTCCCCTCCCTTCTACACTTCATTTAAAATCCATGATAAGGTGTTGGATAACTGCTTAATGGATTCAGGAGCATCTCACAATATTATGCCTAAAATCGTCATGGAAGAGCTCGGTTTGGAGATTACAAAATCCTACAACGACCTGTACTCTTTCGATTCCAGGAAGGTGAAGTGCCTTGAGATTATTAAAGACCTGGTCGTGTCCCTGTTCCAACTGCCGATGAATAACATAGTAATGGATATCGTAGTGGTTGATGCTCCCCCTAAGTTCAGAATACTCCTATCTAGATCTTGGATAAAGAGACTGGGGAGAACCTTTCATATTGACCTTTCATATGCCACCATTCCTATATTTGGGGGAGAGCACATGAGACTTTACAGGGAAGCTCAGTTGGCGTACATTATTAGTGATGAAGAAAACCCTACGAGCCATCCTATTTTTTCTCTTGACACAGATTTGAGAGCTATTTTGCTGCAACTCACCAATGCTCCTCAACCCCCTCTTGAAATCAGAAATCAATCTCTTACTCTCTGTGAAGTTTCTCCTCCGATTACCTCTATTTGGAATATGTTCTTCGATGGAGCCTCTTCTAGAGAAGGTGTTGATGTTGGAGTAGTCCTTTTTTCACCTTTTTAGGAAATTATATCTCTGTCCTACAAGTTAGAATTTGAAACTACCAATAATGTGGCAGGATATGAAGCTTTTGTTTTGGGTTTAAGGGCTACGAAGGACATGGGGATTGAAGATCTAGCAATATTTGGAGATTCTGAACTAATTGTTCATTGGGTAAAAAATGTTTATCAAGCCAAGCACCCTAGGCTTAAGACTTAAAGAAATGAGGTGAGGGACCTAATTGACAATTTCGTCTTAGCTTTCAACGTTTTATTTATTCCAAGAGAGGAGAATACTATGGTTGATTCTTTGGCTGTCTCAGCGAGCCATTTCAAAATCCCACTGCCACCTAAGCTCATGTATTATTTCGAGGTAAGATATAGGCCCTCTGTACTTGACAATATCAAGCATTGGAAGGTGTTCGAGGATGATCTTGAGATCAGAAAATTTCTTGAGTCTGTTGATGAGTTTTCTGCGCTACATATTGATTAAGATCAAGATTCTGAACGTAATCCTCATGCTGATGTTTTCCTGAACAAAATAGCTAATCACCATATTGTTCAGTTTCCTAACAATCACATTCCGAAAGGACTAATTTCTTTAGAAATATTTTTCGATGGGAATGATGTGGCAGTAAAGTTTAAAGGCCCAACTGAGGGTGTTGATTTAGTTGAATGCAATATTGGTACAGAGAAGGATCCAAAGTTTGTCAAGTTGTCAAGTAGCCCGTCAAAGAAACAAAGGATCGAGTATGATGAGTTGTTAAGAGAGTTTGCTGATGTGTTTTCCTGGACCTATGAAGACCTCAGAACATACGACATGAGTGTCATTGAGCATAAGATCCCATTGAAGGAGGAGGCCAAACGATTCAGGAAAAAATTAAGACAGATAAATCCAATATTGCTGCATATTATGGAGAAAGAGGTAAAGAAGTTGTTGAATGCCCAAATCATTGTCCCTTTGAGATATTCTGAATGGGTGGCCAACTTGGTCCTGGTGAGAAAGAAGAGTGGAGATATCAGACTTTGTGTTGATTTTAGAAACCTAAAAAAATCTCAAACAAGGACAATTACCCTTTTCCAAAGATGGAACACATATTGCAGAGGGTAACAGGTGCATCCAGGATTTCCATGATTGATGGATTTTTTGGATACAATCAAATCTCTGTCCTGCTTGAAGATAGAGAAAAGACAACCTTCACCACTCCTTGGGGCACATTCATGTATGCCAAAATTCCCCTTAGATTGATGAACGCGGGAGAAACCTTTCAGTGAGCCATGGACATCGCCTTCATTGGAGAAAGGGAAAAAATTATGGTCATCTATTTGAATGACATTACAGTCTTCTCTAGATTTGATAAAGAACATTGTTAGCATCTGAGAAAGGTATTCTTGAAATGTAGAATGTTTGGTCTCTCCCTAAATCCAAAGAAGTATTTATTTTCCATGCAGGAAGGAAAATTGTTGGGACACATTGTATCGGCTGAGGGGGTCAGGATTGATTCAAGCAGGGTAGAAACTATTCAAGCCCTATCACTCCCCAAATCCAAGAAAGAAGTTCAGTCCTTCTTGGGCAAAATCAATTTTCTGAGAAAGTTTGTTTCAAATTTTGTTGAATTGGTGAAGCATATCACAACCATGCTCAGGAAAGGGAACAAAATAAAATGGTTTGTCGAGTCCAGAGAATCCTTCAACCAAATCAAGAAGGCACTGCATGAAGCGCCTGTGCTAATCGGCCCTAATTATTCCAAGAATTTTCTGATTTTTCCTTTGCTTCATTTGATACAGTGGTTGTTGTTTTATTACAAAATAATGATGTAGGGATGGAACAACCTATTTCATTTTTTAGTAGAGCACTGAGAGATGTAGAGGTCGGATATGACATCATGGAGAAGTAGGCCTACGCTTTGGTGAAAGCCCTCAAAGCTCTTAGATTTTATGTTCTGCATTCAAAAATCATTTCATATGTTCCTTCAACTTCTATGAAGGATATCCTCATTCAACCTAACTTAGATGGAAGAAGGATCAAGTGGATGGCCAAAATCCTTGAATTCGATCTGGAAATAAAGCCCACCAAACTAGTTAAAGGCCAAGGTTTAGCCAAGGTGTTGGCTGAATCTAATTGTAAATCTTTGGGGGTTAGCTTCATCAACACTTGCTCAGAAAATTAACAAGCTGAGTTGTCTGATAAAAGTTCTCAGGACAACCCTCCATTGGCAGAATGCGCTTGGTACATTATATATTTCCTACAAAAGTTAATGCCCCCTAATGGTATGGGAAAAGGAAATGCAAGAGATTTAAAGCTCAAATAAATTAGATGTTTCCTTATTGACCAGGTCTTGTATTGGAAAGACCCTCTAGGTGTTCTTTTGAGATGTTTAGATCCACAAGAGGCCCAAAAGATTATATTTGATTTTCATGACAACCTGTGTGAGGGACATCATTTCTGGAGAACCACAACCTATAAAATTCTCAGGTTCGGGTACTACTGGCCTACTCTATTCACTGATGTCTGTGAAACGATCAGGGCTTGCATCAAATGTCATAAATTCTCTGTGAAGTAGCAACTCAAGTCTCTGCCCTTAAAGCCTATAGCATCTTCAAGACCTTTTCGGTAGTGGGGCTTGGAATTTATTGGGGAGATTCACCCTCCTTCAAGTGGTCATCACAGGTGGATCTTAACTGCAACAAATTATTTCACCAAATGGATAGAAGCTATCCCCACAAGGAGTGCCCCTCACAAGGTGATCATTGGTTTTCTTGAAGATATTATGGCAATGTTTGGTTGTCTGAACAAAATCGTCACTGATAATGATGCATCCTTCAAGGATGAACCATTGATCAAGTTTTGTGAGTAGTTCAGAATTGCATTGATTCACTCTACCCCCTACTATCCCCAAGGCAATGGGTTAGCAGAGTCCTCTAACATAATCCTGATAAAGATCATCAAAAGACTGCTAGAGGACAACAATAAAGCATGGGATTCAAAGCTCAAGTTTCCTCTGTGGGCTGATAGAGTGACAACAAAGAGATCCCTGGGCATCTCTCCTTTCCAACTTGTATATGGGACTGAAGCAATTTTTCCTTCTCAGCTTGCCCTGTCTGTGGTGAAATTCTTCCAAGACTGCCACGAAGAACCTGACGATATGATAAGAAGAATTCATTAGCTGGTAGAAGTCCAGCATGCTAGAGAGCAGGTGATGGCCAGAGCGCATGACCGTTAGCAGAAAATCAAGCAGGCCTTTGACAGGAAAAGCAGTAAGGATGATTTCCAGCTGGGGGATCTAGTACTCAAATGGGATTCACCCAGACATGACAAGGGAAAGCATGGTAAATTTGAAGCCCTTTGGATTGGACCCTTCAAAATTTTTGAGACACTTTCAAATAATACTTACAGGTTGCAGAATTTGGAGGGTGACAAAGTTTTTAGTGGCCCTGTAAATGGGCACTTCCTAAAAAGTTTTTTGTTTAAAGCCATAGTCGGCATCCCACCATTGTAAATATCGTTCTTGTTTTATGTTCCTTTTGTTTTTTCATAGGAGACTCCATAGCCCAAAGCTAAGGCACTGGAACTGCTTGTTCTTGGAAGCTCGTAGAGAGCATGCCATCCCCCGTGGAGCCAAATGTTATCACATAAGCTTATCAGAGTCTTGTGAATTTGGGGTTTTTCTTAAGTCTGTAATTTTGCCTGTCTCTCCTCCTTTTGTAGACCCAATCGTAATATTTTTCCTTTCAGCTTATAGTTTTCTTCTTTTTCCTGCCTGAGAGGTGTCAGCCCTAAGCCTTTCTATTTTCTCTGAGGTCGATCACTTCTCTCTCCTTGTCCCTGTCGTTGATCCTTTTGCCTTCCTGAGCCCTCATTCAGTAATCCAAGTATTTTTTTACAGAGGCTACAACCATAAGCACACGCGCATCACTTAGAGTGGTCTGATATGGACTTGAATCAAGCGAGCGAGCAAGTTCAGTTTGGTGGAGGAAAATTCATTTCAAAGTTCAGAGATCAACAAAAAATTATAGGCGTGGGAATCAGGAGTTTGGAACGTTTTTTAAGTTGCTTGTAAAATATATGAATCCCTGAAACCCAAAATCAGTAGGATCCGTCCGATCCAGCAGGACGCATGGCACCAAATCCAAACTACGGAGAAAGTCATTTCGAGAAAACTGAAGTAAGGAGTGCACAGATTTCCCGAGTCTCGAAATGCTGAGTCCCGAGATTCCGAGTCCCAAAATGTCGAGGTCCCGAAATGTAGATATTCATTTGGGTCATCAAATCTAGCAGGGATGCGTGGCACCTGATCTGAGAGATCGTGATTTCATGACTCATAGGTTTGAGCATGGAGCATGACACAAAGTCGTGAAACACAAAATTGCGAAACACCTGGGAATTGGGCCCACGACCATGACTCATGGCCATATGGAAGCAGGGACATGAAGAAAGGGAAATCACCTATCGAGCAACGAGCGGCTGAAATTTTTCAAGGAAATGATCATGGCCATCAAATTCAAAGTAAATCCGACCCTCGATCTAGATGGGTTGTTTCATGGGATTGAGCGTCAAAATATTTGAATTCAAGGGGAGTGAAGACTCCTGAAATGTGAGATCCTAAAATTTCATAGGGGATATGCGTAAGGTCATGGCCCACGGTCGCATGGAGTGATGGAGAGGAGCTACGCCAAAGGTCGAAAGCACTCATCTTTGTCTCATGAGAATATATATATGGTTTCTAGGCGTTGAGATCGATTGGAAGAAATCATGAGGATCACCAGAAACATTCATGGATGTCAGATTCTGTCCAGATCCCTATGAAAGTAGTTAAGGGAAGTGGGGAAGGTGGTTGAAACCTCGTTTCACCACATAAATGGAAATCATGGAAGAACTGGTCATGGAGGCAGACTGTCAGCCCAAAGTTCCCCTGTTAACATATTTTCCTGCAAAGCCCATACTAATCTGAACTCGCGTCTAATAGAAGAATACATGCACAGACTGACAGAAGAAGATGCAAATGAAAATATTTGATTGTAGTGGCTAGGTCACCCTCCTGATGGTGGCAACTGTTTCAAGTATAAATACTCAGTTTTGATATTTTGTTAAGGTCGATGGTTGAGCTAAGCTCTCGTATTGTAAAGTTTTAAATGAAGCTTCTGGGTCTCTCGTTATGGGTTTCCATTTGAGACTTCTTGTTTAATGAAAATCACCTTTCTTACCATCTCTTTTGCTTCTGATATTGAAGACTCGAGCATGGGTGATCCAGTCAAGTTGTTGTGACTTTATTGTAATGTATGTTTGATTGCGATATTGTTATGACGTTTCAGTTTCCTGAAGTTTTGGGTTCAAGAGGATCTTGTATTCAAATCTTTTCCTCCTTAGGCTGATGGAAGACCCGATGTCCATATAATACCTCTACATTTCCTTACTATTTCTCCCCCCTACTCACCCTTTACTACAACTTACTGAATGAATTTAAATCAAGACCTCACTTTCTCATGCATTGACTGGTCCAGATTTCTGTATTAAAGCGATATTTTCTTGAGTTTGTGCCCATTTGACCCCCTTTAATTTATTCATTGTGACATACAAACTGATGGGTACTGGGCTTACCTCTACTTCAATACAGAGGTGACTTCTAGTGATAATAGTATGCATGTAGATCCATCCAAGATCCAGGTCATCCGTGATTGGCCAACCCCAACCACGCTCACTGAGATTCAAAGATTCTTAGGCCTTGCCAATTTCTATCACAGGTTCGTGTTGGGATTCTCCCATATTGCATGGGCCCTCACCCAAGTAACCAGGGGTGGTGGTAAGTAAAGTTTTGTGTGGGGTCTATCCGAACAATAATCATTCGATGATTTGAAGTAGTTCTTGTGCTCATCCCCAGTGCTTTCATTACTCAACTTGCAAAAACCTTTTGAGATCGAGACATATGCTTCAGACTATGTTGTGGGAACAATTCTCACTCAGGACGACCACCTTGTGGTCTATCATAGTGAGACACTATTAGATGTCATCTGTAAGTAACCTACTTATGACAAAGAAATGTACTTAATTGTGCAATCCTACTGCCAATGGAGGCATTACTTTCTTGGGAAGGAGACAATCATCCACACTAATCATAAGTTGTTGCAATTCATGCAGACACAAGGAAAATTGCAGAATGTCTGCCATCAGAAGTGGTACACATATTTGCAGTAGTTTCACATCAACATTAAGTATAAGACATGAAGTACCAATCGTGTCACTGATTTCCTCAGTCGACCTCCATCACGACACTCACCACGGTGCTAGAATATTTTGACCACGAGACCTCCCGATGGCCCCAACTCTATGAGAAATATCTTGACTTCACCACCACCTACCAAATGTTGGGCAAAAACATATTTGTCACTAATTTCCATCTTCATGATGGGTTGATGTGCCATTTGGGCCATCTCTGTGTTCCATCAAGCGAGCTAGAGATGTTTATTTTGGAATCCCACTACAGTCTAGTGGCATGACACTTTGGCATAGAAAATATAGTGGCAGTGCAACAACAACATTTCTACGAGCTGAAACTTCAACAATATGTCAGCAAGTATATTAGGTCCTGCACTGCCTGCGCTATTTCCAAACCGAACACTAAGAAACAAGGCTTGTACACCCCTCTGCCTACTCCTGACAAGCTGTGGGAATCGATATCAATGGACTACATATCGGGTCTTCCATCCAACAAGCGGGAAAATGATTGTGTTTTTGTGGTTATTGATCCCTTTTCTAAGATGGCGATTATGGCCGCCTGCAAGAAGAGCATCACAGTGAAGGCCATTTCCAAGATCTTCTTTGAACAAGTGTGAGTACATTTTGGAATACAAGAAACCATTATCTTAGATCGAGACAGACGGTTCCTCATCACATTCTGGTCGATCCTCTGGTCACTGCTGGACACAAATCTCACCAAATCCACTTCCTTCCACCCCAAATTGATGGCCAAACCGAGGTTGTCAACTGGATGATTGTGCATATCTTGCACATGTACAATTCCAAGCACCCCTGCACATGGGATGAGAGTCTTCCCTATGTTCAACACAATTACAACAAAGCGATACATAGCTCAACCAACCACAACCCATTTCAACTGGGGATGGGATTTCAACCATTGGGTCCCATGGATGTTGCACTATCCATTGCGACCATCCAGGCAGAATCGTCTCATTCTCAAACTAAAGTTGAAAAATCCACCTAGTTCATCAAGAGGATCCATCACATCCACCAACAAGTTCAAGATATTTTACACAAATCCAATGCCAAGTACAATCAGTGCCATGATCAACATCGAGTGTCACACAAGTTTCAGGTGGGAGACAAATTTTGGTTGCACTTGCGGAAATAATGCCTTACAGAGCCCCATCAGAAGCTTCGTCCACTCTGCTATGGAACTTACACCATCACCAAGGATGTGGGAGACAATGCTTTTGAGCTCAATATTTCCCCCTTCCTTGGATTGCACCCATTTTTCAATGTGGATCTCCTTCAACCATATTTTCCACCAATATTGGACACCTCAGAGATAACAGAACAATTGACACCAAAAGAGATCAAACCTGACTACATGGAAAAATAATCCAATTATTAGATTGTGGACACACAGGTCAAGGGAAATCGCCAGCATAGGATCCAACTTTATTGGGTTGTCAAAGCAGGGCAGCTCCTGCACCAAGGAAAGTGGCTCAGTCGAGGCCAAATTCAGTAGAAATTTCCTCATCTGATAGGGGAAATCAATGCAATCAAGACCATTTATTACTAAGGGGGTAGTATTGATCCAGGTGGATATCAGTGGCCACCCACCTATTCCAATTGGCTCATCATGACAGTTTTTCAGTTTGGTAGTTTTTTCCTAGTTTTCGGGTCCTAAACTTCTGGGGTCGTTTTGAGGCCATAAACAACGTTTTTAGGGATCACCAAAGTCAAATTGCAGAAGGATTCACATTTTGATGACATAATGTGTAGTCCTCATATATACCTTTCCAACGGGCCATCGTTCACCTAAAATAAGGATTGTATGCAAAAGTTAAAACCCCGGGAAGTTGATGTACCAACTTACCCCAACAAGGCCTAGATGACTCTTGGCGCTTCATGTCCTAGGGTTAGGTTTTTGGATGTCTATGGTTTTAAAATTCATGTTTATTATAAAAATGATTTTAGAGCCTCGTTGTACTCATCTTCTTGTGAATGAGTGCAATCATCACATATCTTCTCAGAGATAAGCCACCACCATTCTAGCAAGCTTGTTTCAGTCTGCATTTTACAATTTTAGCATATTTCTTTATTAATAGAAGCCAAGTTTTATTGTATCTATGTTATTGTTTATTGAATCTATGTGTTATTAATATAGATATGTATTCATTTTTTTATGCTCATAAAATCCAGATCACTTGAGGACAAGGGAGTGTCAGGTGATATATCTATCTGATATATGTGTGAGGTCCAAAAATAGTATTTGACACAATATATCAGGGCATTCACTAAGGAGGCTCAACCATGTCCTTAGCCATACTACCCGACTACCCAAGTACTAGAGAGTAGTCTCCCTGAGTGATGTTATCAGTGTACTATAACAACAAGATGACCAAAAATATTATCTAAGGCTGGTTGTAGGTATAGCTAGGGGACTTCCTATATACCCAAAGGTTCGTGGAAGTGAGATTATGTCTACGGGTATTGTCTAATGTGGTACTAATCGAAGAGGTACCAACATGGGTTACAATGGTTTCCAACTAGGTGAAACAATGGTTTCAAGTAACCACATGAAACCAACTATATTTCCTATGTGTATTCTTACCCAACCACAATTTCACTTGTTGAATGACATATCATGTTTTATTTCAAGACGTTGGAACACGTCTCTAAAAAATTTTAAAAAATATGAGCTTGCTGACCTTTTAGTGACCTAACCTCCCTAATCCCTCACGTAGGTAGAATAATATATTTCCATGTAATAAAGGTCAATATTAATAAGGCCTAGAAATAAGGAAGAATAAGTCAAATGTAAGAAGACCTAATAGAAGTTTCCGCTTCTAGAAGGATCTTCCTCTAGATTGTTCTTTTGGATAGACAAATTTAGTATAAATAGGAGTAGAAGGTATGAGAATTTTTGTCTTGTATATTATTGTAATATAACTATGCTCTGCAGGAGGTTGCCCCCTCAAAGAGGTAAGTGAACATTTCTATCATTGTTGTATTATTCTTGTATTATTCTTTCTGGTGTTATTCTTGTATTATCCTCGTATTTTTCTGGTTATATCATTGTTGTTCTGCCATTTCTATCTAAAATATTTATGTTCTTTGTACTATTTTATATCTAGAATACTACAAGTGGTATCAGAGCACTTTCCTTGGTAGAAAGTTGTGGGTTAATTTTTTTTTAGGGTAGAGATGTATTCTGACGTCTTAAAGCTACAAATATTTGTCGTTATGCGCATAAACCCACGGTCGGGGAGTCATACATGTAGGACATACAAGTGGTATTTAAGAGCACATCTCTTGGCCACCCTTGTAACCCATGTCTGTACCCCTTTGAGTGGTAGCGCATCAGACAACACCTGTATATGGATCGACCTAGATATCCTGAAGCCCTCCATAGATAAACCGATTGGTCGCCTAAATACTATAGTGCCATCAATAAAAACACTCGAGAATATACTCTCTAGTACCTGGGTAGTCGAGTAGTACGACTAAGGGCATGGTCTATCATTCTTAGTTGGTGCCCTGAGAGATTGGGCCGAGTATTACTGCTTGACCCCACATGTATATCAGAGAGCTATAGCACATGTAAAACCCTTATTTGTAGACACCCTGCATACCCTAACCCTTGGGATAGAAACAAAAATAGAACAAACAATATCTCTTGTCGAACAATTGTGCCTCCTCCATTCAGGTTGTAAAATTACTACACATTTCTTCTTGTTAAGAATTTGGGCATTTCAACACTGGATCCTGTTGGCACCATTATTTGAGCCTTATCCCGTTGGATTCTTCTCTTTTCCCTTGTCATAGTCATACCTATCATTTTTCAACATTTTTTTTTCCCGTGGACTCGACCCCCTTCCAACACCCTTATTTGGGCCTTACCCCATTGGATTCCCCTCGTTGCCTTGATCATTGTGATACACTTCACTCATAACCCATTTTCTATGTGGTCCCACCCGTCCCTTTTTGTTTTCCCTCTTCATCATGGCCCACACCCATAACCTATACTTGGAATCTCACTTCAATTCCTTGTCATCTAATTTCACAAAGACCCAACAGGAAGTGAGGCAACTCAATTCCAATTTTTCCACCATCAATAAAAACATGCATTCCTCCATAGACGCCAAAATGGAAACCATCAAACATGACCTCTCTACCCAACTTGTATCCTTCACTACAATGCTCTTCTCCAAGATGAATATCCCTTTAGATCTTCCCTCCTCTGACCCACCTTTGCACTCTGAAGGTGAAATTTCCTCTAATTCCCTTACTTTTCATCCCCATCACTTTCAGTGTGACCTATGCCTTTTGCATGTGGATGTGAACAAATTTGATGGCTCAGATCCCACTAGCCGGGTAACTCAAATGGAACATTATTTCTCTTTGTATGGCATTACAAATGAGTTGGCAAAACTCTAGTATGTTGTTCTCCATCTAGATCAATAACGTTGGCAATGGTGGAAATGGAGAAAAAATTATTGCCAAGAGTATGTGGCTTGGAGACAATTTGTGGTAGAGATTTATGAATGCTTTAACATTGACACCAACCATTTAGGCAGTTTGAAAAATTTGAAACAATCAGGCACAATGGAAGACTTTATAGATTCTTTTGAGCGATCGACTTTATGTACAAAGGGCACGTCTAATGATTTTTTCTGAGAATGTTTTATTAGGGGCCTCAAATATGAGATTCATGCCCATGTCCTCATGGCTCGACCTCAGAGTTGGGTGGAAGCTACTGAAAGAGCTAAGGAATCACAATAGTTTGTCTCTTCTCAATCTAAAAAACCATCATGTATTCCTCTCCCTAAACCAGTCACTCCCACTCCTCCTTCGACTCCACTAAAGATCCAGAAATTGACCAAGGCAGAAATGGTTGAACGCCAACTCAAAGGCCTTTGTTATAATTGTGATGAAAAATATTTTCATAGGCACAAGTGTATGGAATAAAATATTTTTATGGCCATCTCCAAGGATGTTTCAGAAGACGATGTCGAGGCCCCCCTGTGGTCGAGTCACCTGAACCCACTGACATGACCCTACCCTCCGACCCTTCCAAAGTTGAACCGATCATTTCCTTGAATCCTCACAGTGGGTTCTCTGCTCCCCAAACCCTCAAGCTAATTGGTTACATTAAGCATCAGAAGGTCATCATCCTTGTTGACAATGGAAGCAACCATAATTTTATTCATCGTCGCATTTCCCAATAAACTAATTGTTATATTTGTGCCATCAATAATTTTCAAATAATGATTGTCAATGGCAGGTCCATGAAATGTGGGGGGAGTTGTGAAAATGCATGTCTCCAAATTGGTCAGTACCACATGAAATCTCATATTTTTTCTATCGACATGGGAGGTTGTGACATTGTGTTGGGTGCCAAATGGCTAAGGACTTTGGGTCCCATTCTCATGGATTTTAAGGAATTAAACATACAATTCAACCATGAGGGACAACAATATAAGTTACAAGGCATCACCGTCAGTTCCCCTAAGATCATCAGTTCCCATTGCATGGAAAATATCCTAAAAAAAGGTCATTCTGGCATTATTTCACAACTCCATGCCATTCATGCCACTGAGACGCTCTCTGTGTCGAAGGACCTCCAATCCAAGCTCTCCAAACATCAATTTGTTTTTTCCACTCCCCAGGGACTTCCTCCTTCCTGTGGTGTTCATGATCATTCCATTACTCTTGTCCACGACAACCTTCCTCCCAATGTTTGTCCCTATCGTCATCCCTTTTCCTAGAAAAATAAAATTGAGAAAATTGTTCAAGAATTTCTCACTGCAGGTGTTATATTTCCTAGTATGAGCCCCTACTCTTCTCAAGTGGTCATGGTCCTTAAGAAATAAGTCTCTTGGTGCATGTGTCTTGACTTCCGAAACCTCAACAAACTCACCATCAAAGAAAAATTTCCCATTCCTGTCATTGATGACCTCTTGGATGAATTGAGTGGTGCCCAGTTCTTTACTAAACTTGATCTTCATTCTAGTTACCACCAGATACGTAGGAACGAGGCAGACATTCCTAAGAATTCATTTCAAACTCATGTGGGCCACTATGAGTTTTTGGTCATGCCCTTTGGCTTGTGTAATGCTCCCTCCACTTTCCAAAGCCTCATGAATCATGTCTTCCGTCCTTTTCTCCATCATTTTGTCTTAGTTTTATTTGATGATATCCTCATCTATAGTAAAACCTGGACAACCCATCTTTCTCATGAGGATCGAGTTCTACATCTACTCTCTTAGCACCAAATTTTCCTCAAACAATCTAAATGTGCTTTTGGCTCCTTGGAAGTCGGTTACTTGGGTCATATTGTTGGCAAGGCAAGTGTCTCGGTGGATCTTAAAAAGATTGCAGCTATGTAGGATTGGCCTCACCCAAAGACTATCAAAATGTTGCATGGATTTCTGGATTTAAAATTCTATTATCACAAGTTTGTTAAGAATTATGGAAAGATTGCGGCCTCTCTCATTGCTCTCCTTAAAAAGAATTATTTCAATTGGACTCTTGTAACTGATCAGGCCTTTCAAACCTTGAAGGCAGTCATTTGCACTACTCTAGTCCTAGCCCTTCCTGATTTCACAAAGATCTTTGTCTTGGAATGTGATGCTTCTAGAAGAAGAATTTGAGCAGTCCTTATGCAAGATGGTCTACCTTTGGCCTTTACCAGCAAAAAACTTTCAGAGCGGAATTTGTGCCAATAAATCTATGAAAAGAAAATGTTGGATATTCTGCATGCAATGGATCTTTGGCGCCCTTATCTATTGGGGAAACACTTCCAAATTAAGATAGATCATTAAAGCCTCAAGTATTTTCTGGAACAATGCCCTTCCTCCCTAGAGCAACAAAAATGGGTGACTAAGATATTTGGATATAATTATGAGATCATTTGCAAGAAGGGAAAAGATAATGTGGTTGTTGATGCACTTTCAAGAAAATATGAAGATGAAGGGTCCCTTTTTCCCCTCTCCTTCATTGCAACATATTGGCTCCAAGATGTTCTCGAGGAATGGCTACAAGATCTAAAAATTTAGCATTTGATCCAACAATTGCACGCCAATTCTCCAGTTTCCACAGGGTACTCGTGGCACAATGATGAGCTTCTCTACAAAGGTTGTTTGTATTTAAGCAAATAGTCACAACTTAAATCCACGTTACTTTTTGAGCTTCATGCTACACCCACAACTGGGCACTC
>ML817721.1:98021-113253 GCA_009831015.1 Picea engelmannii | reverse complement strand
TACTATGGACTTTTACAATCCCTCCATTCAACAACATGAAACATGCAACTCCACATCACTCACAAGGCTTCACATGACTCGTAACCAAAAGAATGGTGGTGCAAGATCTCCCACTTAGGCATAGTTAGTGGAAAAAATACAAACCCTCATTCTCCAATTACTCATTGAGTAAGTGGAACATATGAAGACATAGAATACTTAGGCTTGGTCCACTTCCACCCACGATTTACATTTAGATTCACGCATGACTCTCCCCAAGTTTGTTGGCATATTTGAAGAAGAGCAGGGGGATTCCTATACCAAGATAATGTCAACCTATTTCAGCACTCAACTGGACATGAATAAATTGTCCAAGATCACTTTGGCGACATTTTATTTAGAATGGATTTTTGCTCATTGGTGAGAGAAAGTTAAATATTAAGGGAGGTTCTCTTTCTGCATTGAAGTAAATGATGACACAAACATACCCACTAGCTCCAAACCAATTAACATGTGGAATACCTTTTGTACAACTCTTTGATAGTGATTTATCCACCTAGTTATGATGAAGGTCTCTGGACACACTAGTTGCAACTCAGATAATTTTTAGGTCAAGCAATCCAATAGTGCATTGAACTCTTTTCCAGACTTCAAGTCCATCTTTCCATCTCAAATGAAAAATAGTTACTTATTATAAAATTCAATTTTGGCTTATTACCTTCTTTATGCCATGAAGTGGCTAGGTTTACTAGTTCTGCTGTGTCTCTTTCATTTCAACAAGCCCTAGAAACTAAATGCAAATTGGAAATAAACCTTTCTCTTTGGGTAGATCCACTCATTTTCCCATCAATATTCCAACTTCCCAACCCTCAACCAAAACCCCTACCTCTTCACCTCAACACCAAGGTCAATATTACAACTTCCATAAGAGCAAAAATCATTCTACCATTAAGCGCCACCCACATTGCAACACCAAAGACTCATGAACACAATGTTCTTCTGAACCAAAAGCTACTCCATCTTCTCCCCTTGACATTGCATCTATGATAGACATGGATAACTCCATTGAACCATACCCATCTCAGTCCTCATGGCACATGATTATTTCCCTTCAAACCCAAAATTTTTGTTTACCCATAATTGTTAGTTCAAGGATCTCAAAACCCACTTCATTCTAGATTATGATATTGAAAAGAACCTCATCTCTTTATCCATGTTCAAAGCCTTGTCTTCCTCAAAACCACTCACCCTCCACCATATCATATTTCTTGGGTCAACAAGAGAGTTCAACATTTGTTGGTCTCTCAAAAATGTGACCTTACTTTTTCCATTGGACCTCACTTTAAAGGCATTTTCACCTATGGTGCTATCCCACTTGATTGCTTGAACCTTATCTTGGGAGAACATACCAGTTTGATTGCTACATCGAATCTGGTGACCACAATAATACCTAGATACTCACAAAGGATGGAAAATAGTTTATATTTCACTCTTTTATCCCTACACCATATATCTCTATATTAGGAAATGATGTAGTTCGCAAGGTTTCCCACCAAAAGTGTCTTCATCTTTGTGTGGCAAGATAGACCAAAATAGAAAATACAACCTATTCCACCTTAACATAATTATAGCCTCTACTAGATTTCCTACCAAGACGTCTTTATAGAACCTTGAGGTTTGCCACCACCACATTCAACATGACATTGACCTACTCCTAGAATCCTCTTTGCCCAATGCTATAGCATACCAACTCTCCCATTGGAAGTAACATATAGTTATAGATCCAACAAGTTTTTCAAGGACATGTCCAATGAAGTACATTCCCTTGTGGTTCTCATCCATTCATCATACCTATGAAATAATCCATTGAATGGCACATTGTGACAAATTATTTGGCATGCAATAAAATTATAGCCAAGAAGAGGTATTATTTTTCTCGCATTGAAGACTTACTAGACTACCTTGTGGGCATGTGCTACTTCACCAAGATGGACCTAACAATTGGATATAATCAAGTGTGCATGAATGCTAGTGATAGTTGGAAAATTACCTTCAAGACTAAATTTGGTTTACATGAATAGTGGGTAGTGCCATTTGGGCTCACCAACGCTCCAACTACCTTTATGGAACTTATAAATAATATTTTACACCCTCTCTTAAAGTCCGTCTTCATCAGTTATCTCAATGAAATCTTATTTTTCAATAATACATTGGAGGAGCATGTCCAACATTTCTTCAAGTATTGAACTTTCTATGCACCAATGAGCTACTAGTAAAGTGATTTTTTTTTGTTTTGGACAACACTCTATATAATATCTTTTTTTTTTCATTTACATAGCATACATTTCCATAGATTTTGTAATGTTGTAGCACTATCAGATTGGAATTTTCCTAATGCAACTTAGATCTAAAGAGTTTTTTGGGCGGTATGAAGTTCTATTGCAAATCTATTTTTCATTTCTCCAAGATTGCCCATCCACTATATCAATCATCAAATCATAAGCATTTTGATTGGATCTCAGAGATGGAATATGCATTTGAGCATGTTAAACAATCCTCATGTTTAGATATTGTATTACAATTCTAGACCTCCAACAATCGTTTGAGATAAAAATAGATGGATATCAATGTTAGCTTTTATAGATCGGGAGGTACTTTGCATGTTTGTCTTGCATGAAGAAGTAGCCTTATATTTGCACTACTAGACACTTGACTTTGTAATGGGTTTTTATAAAGTTGTAATAAAATGGTTCTTTTATGTAAGTGACATTTTAATTAAGTGTACCTTCTAATATTAAAGTGATTTTATTTCATAAAGTGAACTTATGTTATAAAGTGAAATTGTACTTTAATATTTTAAGTGATTTATTTTGGAGGGAATGAATCATGTAAAGCAATGATTAGATCTTGGCCTTTGGATTTAGGGATGGGTAAGGTGAAAATACACTTGGAAGGTGAAAGGTCACTTTCAAATTATAAGAGAATGCATTGGGTAGTGTGCAAGACACAATGAGAAGAGGAGATTGAGATATTTTCAAGAGAGCTTTGAGGAGGAGAGGAAAGGGCAACAATCTAGGTACATCTCACAAGGAATTTTTTTGTTTAGAAGAGGCTGATATTTATTGTTGTGAGGAGATCGTACTGTACAGATCCATACAATTTGTACAGCAAGGAACAGGGCACAAATTTCGAGGTAGATTGTGGGCACACAAATCGAGGTTGTTTGGAGTGTTTCTTGCTGTAGAAGGGGTCATATAGTTCTTTCTGTACAATTGTTGTTTGACATGTTTTTTGAGGTGTTTTCCAGCAAAGGAGGGTTGTACAACAGTACGAATTTGGCACGGGTTTCTAGGCAGATTATAGTGGGACTTTTGGGTGTTGTAAGAGGTATTCTCTTGTTGGAAATTGTAAATTGATGTTGATATACTTTCCTGAAGCTAATAAAATCTCTCTCTCTCTCTCTCTCTCTCTCTCTCTCTCTCTCTCTTTGGGTTTCCCCACATTGGGATTTTCCCTAGTTGGTTGCCTAAATTTATGAGTATTACATGGATGTGTAATTGTTGTTCATTATGTTTATTTTGCTGCAAAAATGCTTAACAATGTGTATTTCTGCTCACAATATTTTTTGAATGTGGGTTTATACATTTATGAGATCATATATGACAGTTATATCTAGGTTTCTAAGTGTATGACATAATATAATGCATGTTGATTTTGTCATTAAATTTATACATGGTATCAGAGCTTGGGCTCTGAGTTATAGTGAGTAGTGAGATTTTTGGGCAAGGTTTGAAGGGGGAAACTTGATTGTTTGTTTTCCATTAAACATTTGACAGGGAGATGTTTGTTTGCATCAGGTATGAGGACCAGTTGGATGATATTTCCAACTATTTGCAATGGAAAGTTAGGATGTCGGCTATTCTCAAGGAGAACAAGATTTGGAGCTTTGTCAACACCATAGTTGTTGTTCCATCAACAAACCCTATAGCTTTGGATTTACATGAGGTAAAGGAGGCCAAAGCTCAGAGGATTATTCTGGATGGGGTGAAGGACCACCTTATCCCTCACTTGGCTAAGAAGAAGACAACCAAAGAGATGTGGGATGCACTGAAAAACTTGTACGAGACGAAGAATGAAAACTGGAAGATGGCCTTGAAGGATAAACTGCATGATACCAAGATGGGTAAAGGTGAGAGTGTGTCTTCTTATCTTACCCAGGTAGCTCAAGTGAAATATGAGATGGTTGCAGTTGGGGAGGTCATATTGGATTCAGAGTTGGTGAGGATAGCCTTGAAAGGCTTCACCAAGGAATCACAAATCTTCGTGAAGTGTGTGGTGGGGCATGATCATCTTCCAGATTGGAGCAGACTGTGGGATGATTTCACTCAGGAGGATATTCGGGAAGGATCTCAGAGCAGTGGACATTAGGCAGATGGAGCTGATGAAGAGAATGTTTCTCTTTTTGCAAAGGGGAAGAAGAAAGGAAATTCTGGGAGGGACTTGAGTAAAGTCATATGTCACCGTTGTAACCAGTTGGGGCACTTTTCTTATCAGTGTCCTGAGAGGAGGAAGAAGAAGAAGGAACATGAGGGGCATGATACAGCTGCTACAATAGTTATGGAGGAATTTTCATCCAAGTTTGATAAGGAATTTTCTTTGGTTACTCTAGTTTCCAGTGTCGGTAGTGGAGGATTTGGGGGTGATAACAGGTGGATTGTTGACAGTGGAGCATCTTGTCACATGATGCGAATCTGGAAAGTATTCCTTATTATCATAGAGACAGGTCCTGACTGGCTAGTGGAGAGTGAAGGAGGTATGAAATGAGTTGTACGTGGAGTTGGAAGGGTTAGATTCTGACTTGAGTATGGGGAGCTCCTGGAAGTTGATGGAGTTCTCTTTTTTCCAGGGATGAGGGTTAATTTGATCTCAGTATCATCCTTGGAGGATGTTGGATATTGTACATTTTTCAAGAGGGGACATGTATTTATCTACAGGGAGGGAGTGGACCCGATTGAACCACATCTGATTGGTGATAGGGTGGATAGGTTGTACATGTTGTGAGGACAACCTTCAGGTTATGATTCAACATCATATGAGGAGCATGAGGCTCCTGAGACTGCGATGGGACCAAGGATTCAATATTGCATTTTGAGAGAAGAGAGGGAGTCTCTTTTGAGCACCGATAGGAGGCTCAACTGGTTTGATGGAACTGATGCTCAGGATGGAGTGGATTCGACTAAGAGCTCATGGTTTAGGGTAGTTGTCAGGAGGAGGTCTTCTGGTTCGAGTTCTGTGTAGGTGTTGAGGTTGTCTCCAGGTTCAGAGGGAGATCCTATTGCGAACAATGTGATGGGACCAGATGATGGTGATGGCAGTGAGTACATCCCTTGCTAAGAGGGAGTGTTAGATTTTATAGCTCGAGAGGTACTCCACATGTTTGTCTTGTATGCAGAAGTAGCCTTATATTTGCACTACTAGACACTTGACTTTGTAATGGGTTTTTATAAAGTTGTAATAAAGTGGTTCTTTTATGTAAGTGAATTTTTAATTAAGTGTACCTTATAATATTAAAGTAACTTTATTTCATAAAGTGCACTTATGTTATAAAGTGAAATTGTACTTTAATATTGTAAGTGATTTATTTTGGAGGGAATGAATCATGTCCCTTGATCATGTAAAGGAAAGATTAGATCTTGGCCTTTGGATTTAGGGATGAGGAAGGTGAAGAGACACTTGGAAGGTGAAAGGTCACTTTTGAATTATAAGAGAATGCATTGGGTAGTGTGAAAGACACAATGAGAAGAGGAGATTGAGAGATTTTTGAGAGAGCTTTAAGGAGGAGAGGAAAGGGAATCAAGTTGAGCACATTTCCCAAGGAAATTTTCTGTTTAAAAGAGAGTGATATTTATTGTTGTGAGGAGGCCATACTATACAGATCCATACAGTTCGTACAACAAGAACGAGGGCATGAAAATCTAGGTTGCTTGGAGTGTTTCTTGTTGTAGAAGGGGTTGTACAATTCTGTCCATACAACTTCTATTTGGGACATTTTTCGAGGTGTTGTCCAACAAAGGAGGGTCGTACAACAATATGAATTTGACACGGGTTTCTAGGAAGATTATAGTGCGATTGTTGGGTGTTGTAAGAGGTATTCTTTTGCTGGAAATTGTAACTTGTTGCTGATATACATTCCTGAAGCTAATAAAATCTCTCTCTCTCTCTCTCTCTCTCTCTCTGGGTTTCCCCACATTGGGGTTTTCCCTAGATGGTTGCCTAAATTTCTGAGTATTACATGGATGTGTAATTGTTGTTCATTGTGTTTATTCCACTGCAAAAGTGTTTAGCAATGTGTATTTTTTCTCATAATATTTTCTGAATGCGGGTTTATACATTTCAGAGTTCATAGATGACAATTATCTCTAGGTTGCTAAGTGTATGACAAAATATAATGCATGTTGATTTTGTCATTAAATTTCTACAATCAAAATTCCATAGGTTTTGTGCTTAAACAAGGGGGACATCATGTTGTATATCACTTAGAGATTATGTTCTTTACTAAAATGAATTATAGTACTTATGATCAAGAGTTTTATGCTCTTATTCAAATCATAAAATATTGGCATCACTATTTGCTTGACAAAGAAGTTGTCATGCATATGGATATTCACCTGCTTATATTTGTTAAATCCCAATAAAAAATCTAGGACCAAAGGTGTCATAAATGGGCTTCCTATCTTCAACCATTACACCTAGTAATTAAATACAAGAAGGGTTATGCAAATAAGGTAGAACAATTGTTGAGTGTCTCTCTTGTGCACACATTCCCTATTATTTACATCAAGGTCTACATATGATGAATGGAATCATCAATATGCTACATATCCATATTTTAGCAACATTATTATGGCCTTAAAAAAAACAATTGAGGTAAATCATTCCCCTTTCTTGGATTGCACATTTATGGATGGATGGATTTATAATCTCAAACAAATTTATGTCCCTAATTCCCCTTCTCATGTATTATTAATCTAAGAGGCCCATTCCTCCATGTATAGAGGAAATTTTAGCACTAATATGACATTGCAACACCTCCAAAGGATTTTTTTTGGCCCATTATTAATAAGTGGGTTGATGAATTCATATGTTGTTGCTCCCTATGTTTTCAAAGAAATCCAACCACTCACAAGCTAGGCCTTTACCAATGATTTCCAATTTCTTCTAGGCCCTCGTAGTCTATTTCCATGAACTTCATTATTGGATTGTCCATGACTTATAAAATCATGACAATGTGTTCATGGTGGCGTGTATACTTTCCAAGATGTCCCTTTTATTCCTTGCTCTAAGATCATTAAAGTGCATAAAACAACTGGGCTACTCTTTAGACATGTATAGCCTCAACTTGTGTTACCTCTCATAATGATTTATGATTGGGATGCCAATTTTCTTAGTCATTTTTAAAATATATTATGGAAACTCCCATATGGAAAACTCCAATATTCAATCACCTTCCACCCCTAGACAAATGGAAAAATAAAATTTGGTATTCACATATTCATGAAACTTCTTTGCACCTATTATGCCAAAAATAAATAATGGGATAAGTGTCTACACATTGTCTAGCATTGTTACAATAGAGACATGCACTCTTCATCTAGGCATTCACCATTTGATGTTTTCTATGGATGCCAACCACTAGATCCATTTGAACTTCCTCGTGCACACATGCCTCAACCCACTTCAATTAAACAAATCAATACTCAACAAAATTCCACTTCATTTTTGCAACAACTCTCTGAGATACACATATAGGTACAAGGGACACTACATAGGAATCAATAGAATTACAAGACCCTTTGCAATCACCATCGAGTACCAAATTTCTTCAATATTGGTGATCAAGTATGGATGCATCTACAAAAGCAATGTTTCACAAGAAAGAAACATCGTGAACTCCAACACAATTTTTTATGGCCCATACACAATCCTACCATAGATAAGCATCAATTCCAACTAGATTTTCCTCCATCATAATGAAAAAGCAACCAAAAAGCAAATAGGCACTAGTTCCAATATCATCACAACACAAAAAACAATAAAGTTATTCCTTAGAAATGTATGGTCTCAATTTATGTTACCTCTCACCATCATCTCTAATTGAGATGTTATCTTTCTTAGTGATTTTTGAAAGACATTATGCAAGTACTAGATTGTGAGATCCAATATTTAGCCACCTTCCACCCCTAAAATATGGATAGATACAATTTGTCAGTAACACATTTGTGAAACTTCTTCACATTTACCATGCCCAAAATAAATAGCGGGATAAATCTCTCCACATTTCCCAATATTATTACAACAGAGAGGGGTACTCTTCCTATATACATTCACCATTTGAGGTTTGTTATGGATACTAACTGCTATATCCATACCAACTTCCTTATGTGCACCTATCTTAGCCCACATCAACCGAACAACTCAATGCTCAACAAAAATCCACTTCAATTGTGTAGTGACTCTCCAATATACACACACATGTACAAGAGGAACTACATAGGAATCAAGAGCAACACAATACCTTTGTGATCAGCACCAAATACCCAATTTACCCAATATTGGTGATCAAGTGTGGATGCCTCTAAAAAAGCAACATCTCACATGAAAGAAACATCACAAAATCTAGTAGATTTTTTATGGTCCATAATAATCCTAAAGTAGATACCTACACTACTTCCAAGAATTTCTCCATGACTAGGTATTCACCCCATAATTAATTTCAATCATCTCAATTTATATGAACCATTCCAACTTGAAGAGGAGATACCTATCTCCCATCCTATGTAGAATGTGCTATATTTTCAATGTCCATTGGGATAAGGATACCTCGCTTGTCATGTGCATTGTAGTCACCCAAAAGGTTCCTACTTCCACTTATTTGGTCAAGATTCAACTCACCACAAAGGATAATTGGTTCATAGAGGATGAGTTAAATAAACAATTTCCTCATCTTCATCAACAAGCAGGGATTCTTGTTGCTCAAACATGGAGGAATTGATACAGTAATTGGGGCGTTCCACATTAATGATAACTTTAATAATTAAGTTCTAGGTTTTCTCCTTTTGTAAAAGATACTTAGAGAACTATGAATATGAAAAACCTCTTAGTAGTTATTATTATGTCTATTAGAGTATATTATATTTTATTATCTTGGATTGTTAGAGTTCATTACATTTTATTTGTATACACTACAAGGAAAACACCTTCTAGTGGATATTTGAGACTTTTAGTGTTACAAGATTGGACAAAATTATCAAAAAAACATATGTTAAAACCTCAACTATTGTTAGGATAGGTTTTAGTGGAGGTTTTAATGGATTTTCACTATAACTAAAAAATTTCAGTGGCCATAGGTTCTAGTGGAGGTTTTTTTTGTTGGTGTTCTTACATTAGTAGTGCACACTGATGCATCAATTATATATAATATGCACTTGTGTGCTATGTATTGATATGCATTAGGGATTACAAATATCTATACTAAGCACCGATGAATACAACATATTTTTTAAGCCCTGATGCATAATTGAGCTATTAAAAGCATTGAGGTGCTTCTATCGACAATAGTCACTGGTGTGTCACAACATGATATACATCGAGGCTTTAAAAATATATATTACACACTAGGAAATATATATTATGAAGTCTCGATGCTTAGTTTATATAACGAAATATTGGTGCATATGTCATCTTGTGCAATATGATAATAGTAATGGTAGTGGTAGCAATATCATTGAAGGAAGAAATGTTTTTGCTATCATTAGGAGAACCAATGCTTATATTACATTTATTAACACTAGTGTGTAATACTCATTTAAACGTACCAATGCGTAAGTAGTTATGAACCATACCATTAAGTTAAAATGCATTGATATGTTTCAATGCTGATTTTTTCACTTTACATGTATACAAATGCAACTTCTTTTTTTTCGCAAAATTTCAATTAACCATAAAAAAAATCAAATGTTCTTTATAATAATATTGATTTTTGTATTTTAATTATTTTGTTTGGATATAATCATTGCATTAATGTGTTGTATAATTTAAATAAATATATCAATTGATTACACCTCTGCTCATTGTAACAATGTAAATCATCCATATATTTAATCAACAACATAAATTTTGTGACACTCGACAATGTAATAGAATAAGAAATTCATTTTCTTATATACGAATATAAGACCCTTTGTTATATGAAACAAGAAAACATAAAGGTCCATGGTTTTCAAAATGTCAATAAATAATTGTTATAGTTATTGGTAACATGTCATCATATGAGTGGGGACAATATGTCTACATTAAATAACATGCCTAATTTTCATAGACAAACATTCCAAAATTCAAAACTTGTAACAATCAATTTCAATGACCATCATTCATTGCTTGAACTACAATCGTTGGTCGAGCTTGCATGCCCCATTTCTTCATCACTTGCACGAGATATGGTACTTGAGTTATTTGGAATCTTTTTGTTGCTTAGTTTGGTTTTGACATTGTGCCTCTTCATGTTCCATCTACAAACATAAAAGTAAAGTGTAATGAGTATATCTACATTTATATTATAATATACATAATTGTGTAAATAAAAAAATGTACTATAGCAATGAGTGCTTCATAAATAATACACATTTTTTTTGAACCCATGGTTCATGATGTCTCTCAATATATCTTCTATTGGCTCCATTCTGTACTTTTTTTCTACGAGTTTTATATACCATGACAAAGCATAGATATAATTAAAAAAAAATTGTTGTTGCATTAATTATAAATTAAGGGAATGAAAGAAACATAGCTACTTAAAATTTGTCAATCAAACATATACTCACAACCCATAATCCAATGTCAATCAAATGTTCAAATGGCTCTTCTTTCTATGTTAACACTTGTTAGAAAACATCCATGGCTGATTGTAAATAAATTAAAATTTGTGCATTACAACAAATATTAAATATTAAGGAAAATGCATTAAATACTCAAACTTTGCAATCAACCCTTTTCTTCCCTACCCGAGCTTGTCTTATGTGTTGAATGAGTTGCATTTTGTTTTCTTTTCTACAAAAATAAAACAATTGAACATTAATATTCCATGCGATAATTAAACTCTTTGTACATAGAAAAAATCAATGAAGACATATGTTTGATGCACATTGTTGTTGGGATGGTTCCTCCCATGATGCAATTATGCTCATTTCTTTGACCATCTCCTTCTACATTTTTTTTCACATCCTTATCGGCATGTTTTGAATATCACACCCTTCATCTTTTGGAATTTTATCAAGCTTCCTGAAAAATGAAAAGCACAATAAAAAATAATCAATTGATATTTATATGAAAACAAATATAGAGAAATATTAATTTGGTAACTTTTTGGACTAATGTGTGCTTATTAAAAAAAACATGTTTAGTAATAAAAAATTTTAAATGATTCTTTTTTGTAATTGTGTGTTTTTTCTATTGCTAGTCTCACATGTCTCATTGATCATAACTCCAAAAACGTGTGTTGTAGTTTATGTATAACCTTATTCTTAGAGTCATTGGATTGATTTGTGTATTGTAACTAAAAATAATGTCCATGCATTATTTCCACTATATCCCTTTTAGTTTTATAAAACAAATCCCCCTCTCATTAACTTTCAATTTTACTCTAGATCAATGAAGGACCAATTCATCATCATTTACATCCTTTCATGATTTTCATCTTCTTAGGACGACCTTCTTTTCCCTCATTGTTAGTCTACACACAACTTTTAAAAAATGTGAAATTGAATGTTTGAAACATGTGAACAATTATTGCTAAAAAGTACATTTACAATAAAAAGTCAAAGCAAAATTTCATATTGGTCCCCTTTTAATCCACCTAATCCTCTCTTTGCAACATTTGTGTGCTCCTTTCCACTTAGATTTCAAACAATCATTCTTCAATTTTTTACTTTGCATAACATGCATTATCCAATACACATCATTTAAACCTATAGATATTTCATATATATTACTTTTATATTAAAATTTAAAATAAATTGGCATGTTCTCTTATTGGGATGTGCTTCTTTCACCTTTGTTGCTATTTTTTCCCTTAATCTTCTATCAACCATCTTATATCAATAAAATCCCTACATAAAGAAATACACAAATTATGAAATATGTTTTACAAATTAAGTGAATAATTACATGATAAATTTTTTTTCAGTTTAGACAATGTGTATAATACAATAACACACATTAATGTGCTTAATATAAAAGAACACACCAATTCATATCTATTGTGTAATGTGCACGGATAAAATCGACAACATTTTTTTAATAACAAACATTGCCAAAATGGTGTGCTTAATATAGTGTTTCACATCGGTGCATCATTATTGTATATTGTGATTGCTAAATTCGCTAATATTTTTAAAAGGTCGTGTCAAATAATGGAATCATTAAATAAAAATGTACTAGTGAATTGTTAATGTATAGTGCACACCATGAACCATGAAAGCATTTAAGAAAAAAATAATAGTTACACAGTTTGGGATCCAATGTAATGAGTGGTCCCAATCCAACAAATACTCTAAGTGCCATATACAAATACATAAAGCCAATAAATATTCGTTACCTAATAATAATTTAAAAAAACATTGTCAAATAATAGAGAGAATAAACCCCCAATGCTAGAGTTTGCAACAAGAGAACTAGGGTTTGTAGTGTTGAAGGTAACTCTAAACCCTTATGTTTTCCCAAAATGGCCATGTAAACACTAATATGATTAAATAAAAAAATTATGGAATTTTTTAAATCAATTGAGGTTAAATTTGAGATGAACAAAATGTTGTTACATACCTTTCGCATATTTGGATGAGACCTACAGGTATCCTCTGTAAATTTGGCTCTTACGAAAAATATTTCCACTCCAAATTTTTCCTAAGTATCTCTTACACAAGTCTCCCCTATAAGTTTTGGAAAAATAATGGAATAGGGACTAGTTTTTATTGTTTAGACTTACTTTTACAAAATGAAATTCCTACTCATATTTTCACTTGACATTTTAGTGTATTAATGAAAAATGTGTGCATTTATTTTATTTTTTGTTTATTGTTTGTTTTTTAATTCGGTTCTTAGTACTATTTGCATACTTAAGTGAATTGGTGCATTATGTTGACTTAAACGCACTGAATAAGTAGTTTACAATGAAAATAGAAGTGTAAAACTTTGCAATTAGAATTTTGCAGAGGTTTTTTTTGAAGTTTTATTGTCAATGCATATCATAATTAGTGTACCAATGTGTTTAGGATATACATATGCACTAATGTGTTATATGTGAATTAGGTGCACCAATCACTTAAAATGACCTTAGATTTGAAGTTATAATGTTACATGCTTCCCAGAGTTTATTTTAAGGATGTAGACATGTATTGATTATGATTTTGGTTCAAATGTAGGGAAAAAAGTGATAATATCAAATGACCAATTCTTCAGATTCCAGTTCAATCCATATCATTTGAAGTTCATCAAGTTCTCCCTTGTCATTCGCAACAATTCCATATTTTATTTATATTCTAATTATCCGATTGAATTTATTATTCCCTTGTACATGTATTTGTTGATTATGCATTTAATTTTGTAGTATCTTGATTGGGTACGAGTTCAGTTGTGTAGGATATTGCATCGGTCCAAAAACGTTGCAAGCTCTTATTAATAGTAAGGTAATATAATTATATGGTAAACAAAAATGGAGATCCACTTTATCGTACCAATTGTAACATGCCATCTTTTAGCAACAATATTGGACCAATGGTACTTCCCTATGAATCAGATATTTCTATGACACCCTAGTAGTAGGTATTTGTTCAAAATGTAAAGCATTAAAGGTGAACCCACGACGTCTCACACTGTCCCATTATATTAATGATCGACTACCCAAATTTGATGGTCTAATACCTCCCATTGTGATCAAGGACCCAATAGGTGATATAGAAAATACATGTAGGAACACTTCCATATGCTCATTTTTTGAAAACTTGAAAGTCAAATAACCTATATTTCATCCTAAATTAACTAATCCATCTCCTTCTATTGAGTCAACTGAGAGTTCTAGTGAACCAAAGTATGATATCAATACTATCCAAAACACATATACTAAGAGATCCAAAAAGTTGTACACGTTGTGAGAAAAAATGTCCAAGTACAAACCAAGGTTAGTTCAATTATTGGAGGGTAGCAATGACTTATCTCTTCTCATGACTACATCTATAGAGTAAATACCAAACCTATTACAACCATACTTTGTAAGGAATTTGACTATATTTTTGACATGTGCCTAATGTTGGGACTAAATTTTCCTTTTGTAGTAATAGTTACATGATTTCCAAGTCTAAAATAGATGCTAGGAATCTTGGGTTGTTTATTCTTTCACATGTATTCATTTCTCCAAATAGTGGGTATCACTTATGCCAATTTTTGGTCCTCTTTATAGTTAGTTTAATTAATTTAATATTGTTAAATACAAATGTACCATTTCCATGTATAACAATTATACTTCCAAAAACTTTAATATGAAGAACATGTTATATATCGATGGTCATCCACGCACTCATGGGAACATTGTAGGGTTCATAAATAGCTATACATGTTCATTTTTTATTGTAAATTATTCATTTGAGGAACACTCCAATGATAAAGAGTTCTTTATGAAAAGGAATGCATCTAGATTTGTTGTTATGCATGAAATACATAGTTTAACTCTCGGTGATGAGTTGTTAATAAACTATAACTTTCGTAGGCCACCAACCACTCATTGAATATGCCTTGCATTGGGACTACCTATAGACATCCCCTTGGGGTGTAAGAAAAAAATCATTAAGTAATTGTATGTTTGGATCTTCAATGGAATTAATGTTGATTATTTGGGTTGGTTGTCATTGATGTCAATCCTTGAAGATAGTCTTGTAGCAAATTCCGGTAGCACAAAAGTTTGGGTAATGGACCTAAGTTTTTTTTATGTATAATGGTATGAGTTTTAATATATTTGAAGGTAAGACTATTCATGATGGATATTACATGTCATCCCATTTCCGGTGGTATGTGGAACGTCACATAACTCCTCATGGTTAGAGAGTTATGGTCATGTGAAGTTGGAGAACCCTCATGAGTCATCTAGAAGCCCCAAAAGGTCAAAGTAGTCAAAGTGGTTGCAAAGAAGAAATTATTTAAATAATAA
>ML817721.1:56795-69166 GCA_009831015.1 Picea engelmannii | reverse complement strand
TTTTGCTCTTCCTGAATGTTCCTTCTGGAACCTTGATTCTTTCTGCGTCTTGTAATGTGGCTTCAAGTCAATCTGTTCATTTCTTGTTCTTTGGTATATTATCTGGATCAATGTTCTCACATGGCTCCATAGGATGATCAGGTTGATCCTTTTCATTATTTTCGCTTTCTGTGTTTTCTTCATTTGGTTCTTCAATTTCTTCTTCTTTTATAGTTTCTTCAATAGATTTTCTAAAGGCCATCCTTTCATTGAATGTTTCTGGTGTCGTGTCCTTCAATATGTGATGAGGGCTTCTGTTTTGTACGTATATTTCCATCATTGCTACTTCTCCCCATAGAAACATGGATAGATCTTGATCGTTCAATAGGGCCTTTACTGTTTCTTCGATAGATCTGTTCTTTCTTTCTGTTACACCATTTTGTTGAGGATTATGAGGAACAATCAGCTCCCTCCTAATCCATGTTGATTTGCAGAATGAAACAAACTCCTTCGAGGTGTATTCTCCTCCATTATCTATTCTTAATGTCTTGATCTTCTTGTTTGTAAGGTTTTCTATTTTTGCCTTGAATTCTTGGAACTTGTTGAATACTTCATCTTTTGACTTCAGTAGGTATAGCCATGTATTCCTTGAATAGTCATCTATGAAGGTTACGTAGTAGAGAGATCCTCCTAAATATCTGACTGGCATTGGACCACACACATCTGAGTGTATTAGATCTAGGGTTTACTTAGATCTATTGTTGCTGCTTGGGAATGGTTTCTTGATATTCTTCCCAAGGACACATCCCTTGCAAATTCCTTCGTGTCTAGACTTCAATTCCGGTATCCCTTCAATCATCTTTCTGAGGAAAGGTAATGCTTGATAATTGATATGAGCGTACCTTCTATGCCAAATCTCATTAGGGTTGACTTCTTCATGTACTAGAGATTCTTCATTTTGTTTTAGTAGTTTATACAGATTCCCTTCACGTCTTCCAATAACCCTAACATCTTCTATGCTGGACTATTTATGCCATGATAACACTTTTTCATCTATGAAGGCTATTCTGTTTCCTTTGTCTTATAAACATGATATTGATACAAGATTCTTTTCTAAACCAGGTACATATAAAACATTGCTTAAGTGAACATGATTACCTGATTCCAATTTGACAGAGGCTTGTCCAAATCCTTCGACGGGGTAGGTACTTTTGTCTCCAAGCTCCATTTTGTACGATGTATTTCTCTCATTTGGATTTGAGAGTCTAGCTTGATCTCCCGTCATGTGGCTGGAAGCTCCACAGTCGATTATCCACATATCGTCTTCAATTGTCCCGGTAAGTGTTGAGTAGTGTAAGAGACTGATTGTTTCACACATGTCTTCGGTTGACTGGTAACTAGTCATGCCTTGAACCAAAACTTTAACTTCGTCATTTCTATCTTCTGAGAAAGTCAATAGGTGCATTGAGTTAGGGAGCATCTGAATATCTTCTCCTCGAGTGAGATGCTCCATCACAAGGTGTCGGATCTGAGAATTAGGGTTTCTGCAACTGCTACTGCTAGTAACCCTAGATGCAGTGCTTTGGAAGCTGCTCCTGCTAGTAACCCTAGCGCCAGTTCCTCAATGAGGTCAATATCTAGTAGCTATGTTTCCTTTCAGTGTTTTAGGCTGACTGAAGGGGTGTGGGCCCATAACCTGTTAGAATATAGAAGATTGTGCTCGTTTTACCATTGACGATACCCTCGTCACCCAACCACTAGCCGAAGCCACCCTCTGAGCACCTTGACCTTGACTGAGAAGCGAATACTGGTAGCAATCAATAGCCAAGAGAGGCTAATGCACCAAGAAATAAAATAGAAACTAATCTAAACAGATGATCCCACCTAGAAGCTAGCGCACCACTTTCTAGCTCTCCCAAAAACTTGTGCACCAAACTGCTGCTACCTGCAACTACCTGCGCAGATTTTGCTCTCACTGCAACTGCTGAGATGTGAAATAATGAAACTGACGCCTTGTATTTATAGTGAACTGGGCAGGCTAACTGGGGCCGACTTCTCCTTCTGGGTATTAATAAATTCAATTTAAATGTATTTGTTCAGCCGACAACTTGTCTAGGGTTTCCTTCAATTCTTTGCTTCCTTTCGGAGGATTCTAGTCTCGTCATAGGTCAAAATAGAGGTTCATACCTCCCGAAGCTACCATAATATTAACAGAACAAAGATTTCAAGAAATACGAGAATTTGCAGCGAAATTGGCAACGCATGAACCAGTTTTCTTTGAAGAAGATTGCCTGATTTTGCATAGTGCTATGTTCGACAAGAGTACAAAGAAATTGGTACTTGAAAAAGTTCAAGGAAAATATAGTTCATAATTTGATCTCGATGGGGTTCCACCTTCATGGATTCCATGGATCCATGAAGCTACATAGGAAGCACTTAAAATGTCTGTTGATGAAATGGATAATGAAAATGCCACCTTGAAAGACAAAATTAAAGAACTAGAGAGTTCTCTGATTCCTCCACCCATATTTTCCATCCTATTTGATATAATGCAGCCCTAGAAAAGATCTGACAGAACACCACAATCCAATTCAATATTGAGAAGAACATCGATCTTACTCGTCATTGTTAGAATTTATATTGGAGAAAATATTAAGAAAAGCATGTCTCTTATTCTTGAGGCATGGAAATTGGAATTTTTTTTATTTTCTTGGGATATGGAATCACAAATTTGAGACAATATCTATAGGATGAACTAGAAAATGATGAGGAGTTTTATAAAGGCGCTATCAAAAACCTTTGTTATGAAACTTTCAAATATGAGTGAGTTGAAAAGAAAAGAAGAAGATTTTCCTTTCATAGTTCACATTAAACAACTCAACAGATGTTGGATTAAAAGAAACAAGTATTTAAAAGAAATATTGGTTGATTGTGACAATATAAGTATAGAAAATGGAGAATCATATCTAAAATTAGTTGAATTGGTAGTTGGAACAACCAAAGAAGTTGAAGACCCAAAGTTTCTACTAAATTCTATATTTGTGACAAAGGAACAATTTGAAGAAAAATTGGGTTTATTGAAATCTGCCTCAATCAAGAGGCTTAATAGTTTGACCGAATATTTAGAGTTAGAAATTGAAAGTTGGTTAGTAAAATATGTAAACAAGAATGAAGAAATTGAAGATACTTTACATCAAATTTCAAATGATTTCTGAGATCTAGAAAATTCGTTATTTGATATAAAAGTAAGGCGTGAGATAATTGTTGTGCCTATGAGAGATTATGTTGAAAATTGGTTAAAGAATGTTGTAATCAAAATAAATAAACCAGATTAAGAAGAGGTAGTTACAACCGGTCAAGGAATCCCAACAAAGGAGAATACAAAAGGCACCTTGACAAGCAAATAAATAGAGAGAGAGAAATCCATCACAGTGAGTAAACTAATCACATCTTTCATATTTTCTCTATTATTTATCCTTCCTGTTCAGGAATAATCTAGTTGTGTCTTATCATTCTTGAAAAAACATAACCAATTTATGATCATCTCCTTATTTATTCTTTTTAGGTTTAGCCATGTTCCACTTTCTTTTTTATGGTCCACAAGATCCCCATCCTAGTCCATTTGGACGAATGTTATCTTTTTATTTATTATTTTTTTTTTATTAAGACTATTATTTTTGAACTCCCAAGAGAACTACTTTGGGGTGTAATTTCAATGATTTCTCGAACTCTAAGTTATTGAGCATGGGATGTTTGAAGTGAACCTATCATATCCTCTCTTATTTTAAATGAAATATTCTTTTAAATTTCTCTCAACTATGGACTTGTGGTATTCCTTCTAATTGAACGTGATCAAAATTTATGATGTTGTGATGGATGTGTGAATTATAATATTTTTCATATAACGGTTATTTTATTTCTATACAATATACTGTGTATATTGTATTAGTCTTTGAAATATTATTGGTCCTCTTCTCAAGAACTTTCTTTTTGAATATATCATTTTTCAATAAGCAGTATTTTATGTTTTGTTGAGCGATAAAGATTGGGGTTTCTTTTAAGAATCCCCTATTTTAATATTTCAAGTATCAATATGCATCTTTCATAACATATAGAGGAGTAACACCTCTATAAAAATGCAGGGGGTATTTTATCCTCGTGAGGTTTTTGTTTAGATCTTAACAAATCTAAACATCAACATTTTTGGTGACCATACTAGGGAGAACAAAAGGTTGGTTTCATAGACCTGAATCTTTTGACTCAACCTGAACCTAACCAACCCGAGTTACAAGTTGAAATAAGAAATCAAACAACTATTTTGAATCATTTGTATGATTTGTAACTATCAACAACAAGAAGCTGAGAAGATATTGAATGATTGTAGGAAATCATCACCCGTTAAGAAGAAAGAGAAATTGTGAGAACACAAAGACGATTAGCTTGAATTCAAGAAAAAGATGGAATCATATAAAGTTCTAATAATGAGAAGCAAGAGTAAAAACATGTAATTTCCTGAAGTTAGTGAAAGTTCTGGAATAAAGATAACAATAACCCTAATCATGGGAGACAGACAAGAAAGAAATGATATCCTTGAGAATCACAAGGAAATAAATGAAAGACAAAGGATACCAAGAATAAGGGATAGAACTAGTTTGATTAATTGCAAGGGGAAAAACACCCATTACCGACCCTTCCACAAGGAGTTCTACTAGTTTTCTTAGGAGATGGAAGCATAGATCTAAAAATACATCTAGACCAATTCTTGGTGGTTTGTGATATTCATTTCATAGAACATGATGATGCCATGGTTAGAGTATTCTCACATACTTTGACATGATGGGCCTATGAGTGGCACCTCTCTTTTCCTACTCAATTGATTTCATCATTTGATGATTTGGATAACATGTTCATGACTATGTACGCACCCCCAGTCGCATATGATACATTGCTCACACAATTCACTCAAATTCATTTGAAAAATGGTGAAATAATTAGAGACTTTAATTTACAATTTTTCAAAATGTTGAATCAGATTCTGGAGGAATAATGACTGAATGATTATGTTGTTTTTAGATGCTATAAGAATGTAATTCCTTTGAATGTTAATTCTGCCATCATGTCCTCAGGAATAATCAACTTAGATGAATCTATTTACAAAGCAATGGAGATGGAGGAATTCATATTAGAAACAAATGTTGATCCTGAGATCATCCTAGGGAAAGTTTAGAGACAAATGAACACTATTGAAATATCAAATCAAGGACCATCTACCTCAAAGAATGTTGAAAATGGAAGAGTTAGTAGAGGAATCATCTAGGGGTTCATCCCTAATGTAAGAAATGATTCAGCCACAACTCAAGAAATGAAGCAAAGAATGGAAATAGCTCAAATGAACAGAATCATTTGACAGATGCAAAATGAGCTATTAAGGTTGAGAATAGATAAAAATTGTGTTCCTACAAATCAAAATCCAAGAATTCATGTCTAGGAGCAGAGAAGAAACCCTATCTAGGAGAAAAGAACTAGAAATGATAGAGATGATAGAAATGAAGAGCATAGGCCAAGACCACCTAGGGCACCAAAACCTAATGTCATGGTGTTGGAAGAAGTTTTTTTAAGAAGAAAGTTTTGAGAATTTTTATTAAGAGGTCAATATCATTCAAGATGAAATTCTAGAATCAGTATAGACAGGTGAAGGTGAGTGATCTTTTTACATTTTTAATGAACAAGAAGAACCTGACATATCGCAAGAAAATGTTGTGCAAACGAGAGAACAAGTGAATAGATTCAAAACAAGAGAGGTTGTCGAAAAAGAAAAAGAAAATACAAAAGCAAATGTTGTAGAAACGATAAAGAAAATAATAGTTGCTAATCAGAAAAATAATCCACAACAAATGACCTATAATGTGAATGGTGATTTGAACAAGTTAAGAGTTACTTTGTTTTTCATGGAAGTGGTGAAAATTCCACAACAAAGGGAGAATACTTTAAATATTGTTGATGAAGCAAGAACCCGAATAGAAGTGGTTGTTACAAATTCCAAGCAACATCAAAAAGTTTCATCAGTCAAGCCAAGGGATAAAGTTTCACTGTTTTACATAACTATAGAAAATCATGATGTAATATTGCATAATTGTTCGGTTGATAGTGGAGCAACCAATAACATCATGCCATTTTTAGTCATCACGACACTCAGAATGGGATATACCAAATATTATGAGACTGGGGAAAGTATTTATGAAATAGATTCAAGAAAGGTCCTAGCCTACAGTGATATTAAATATTTTTGTGCATGGATAACTACAACACCGCACATCACAACAATATTTACCATTATAGTGGTGGATTTGCCTCCAGCATATGGAGTTGTTTTAGGAAGAGATCACTCCTCAAAGATTGGAGGTTATATTATGAATGATGGAAGCTACATGATGCTTCCTAAAAAAGATAGAACAATGGCCAGAGTTCCTATAGAAAGCATAAATCAAGTATCCTTCAGAAAGAAATAAAATGAATTAATGGAGAATTATATTGATGCAGGGATCGGGAATTATGTTGTTCTCAGTTCAGAGCAAGTCGGCCCTCCAAAACAAGAGGAGGACAATTATTTTCAAGATTTCTGGAAGATGTTGTCCGATGGTTCCTGCTCCAAATATGGAAGTGGAGTAGGGATTGTTTTTAAGAGTCCTCAATCAATTATATATCCACATGAAATCAGATTGGATTTTCCTTATACACATAATGAAGAGGAATATGAAGCATTGATACAAGGGATGGATATTTCATTACAGACAAAAGTAGAAAATTTGATAATAACTGGCGACTTTGAATTGGTCATAAATCATATTAAAAAGAAATGCATGATCAAGAAAGAAAGGCTAAAGCACTATGCAAAAAGATCAATTGAACTTATGGACTCTTTCAAATCATTTAGTATCTCTTTCATCCCTAGAGACAAAAATAAGAAATATGATTCAATGGTGGTTGTTGCATCCCTCTTTAATCTAGATGATTTATAGAATCAAAATACATTCCACATTAAGATAATTTCTAGGCCCTCAGTACTTGAAAATCAATATTACCTGCAAGTTTTTGAAAATGATGAACATGTAGCTGATTTTCTTGTTGATTCAAACGATTCTTTTGAAATCCCCAATGATCAAAATAGTCTGTCTATCTCAAAATATTGTATCGTTTTTTAATCAATTTTCACAAGAGATGATCAAGCAAAAATTCATGATCCAAAGGAAGAGATTTCTATCAGAAAATTGCAGAAGACATAAAAGATAAACATTGGAAATCATGACTCTCCCAAATATTTAAATCTTGGTACCAGTTGTACAAAGGAATAAATCAAGCAATATACTTCCCTGTTTGAATAATTTTATGATATTTTTGCTTGGACTTATGATGATCTAAAGGAATATGAAAAGTCCATTTTTCAACACATCATACCCCTTAAAGATGCAGGGAATCCTATCAAGCAAAAGATAAGAATAATAAATCCCAAGTTGAAGCCTTTAGTAAAAATTGAATTGTATAAATTAAATAAATTTGGAATAATTTTTCCAATAAGACATTCAAAATGGATAACAAATCCAGTAATTGTCAGAAACAAGAGTGGGGAAATTCTTATTTTTGTCGATTTCGAAGATCTAAATAGGGAAAGCATCAAAGACAATTATCCACTCCTAAATATGGATATGTTGTTACAACAACTTATTGGTTCAACCTTATTGGCTATGCTTGATGGTTTTTCTGGATACAACCAAGTGTTGGTTGTCGAAGAAAACAAACTCGAGACTGCTTTTGTCACACCTTGGGAGACTTATGCTTCTATTCATATGCCTTTTGGGTTAAAGAATTCCGGAGAAAATTTCCAAAGAGAAATGGATCATGCCTTTAAAGATTTGATTGGAAAGTTCATGGATGACTATCATGATGATTTGACTATTCACTCAAATTTAGAGAAGAACATATCAAAAATTTGAGGGAAGTTTTTGAGCGTTGCAAATTGTATGGCATATATCTGAATCTGAAGAAATGTCTATTTGTTGTATCAGAGGGAAAATTTATGGGGCATATAATAAGTAAAGAGGGGATATATATAGATCCATAAATAATTAAGGAAATCAATGATTTGAATCCCCCAACATCTAAAAAAGGAGTCCAATATTTATTTGAAAAAGTAAACTTTGTATGGATATTTGTACCAAATTATGTGATCATTGTAAGGCTCATTAATTTGTTGTTGAAAAAAGACCAGAAGTTTGAATGGAACCAGGAAATTCAAGCAACTTTTACCAGAATCAAGCCTGCAATCACTGTTGCTCCAGTGCTTGTCAACCCAAATTTTGATCAAGATTTCATAATATATTCATTTTATTCATAAGAAACTATTGCTTCCATACTCACACAAAGAAAATTGAAAGGGGAATAACTTCCAATAAGTTTCATGAGTAAGACTTTACATGATTATGAATCAAGATACTCATAAATAGAAAAGCAAGTTCTATCCTTGGTCAAAGTAGTGGAAGTTTTCAGGAAATATGTTCAATCATCTCATGCCATATCCTATGCCCCAACTTATCTAGTAAATATTTTGTTAAATCGACAGTTGAGAGAAGGAAAAATGGGCAAATTGGTACTATAAAATTCAAGAATATGACATTGAGATCAATCCTTTAAAAGTAGTTAGAGGACAAGGACTATGCAAGCTAATGACATGAATTGATGCAGTAAATGGGGATGTATCTACTTCAATAGGGTCATCATCATCCACATTAGAGTGGTACAAGGATATTATATTTTATATAAAATATAGTTAGTTTCCAATAGGTATGTCTTCGAAGGAAAGAAGGGCATTGAAAATGAAGGCAAACCAGTATGTATTATTAGTTGAAGTGTTTTTTTGAAGAAATTTTGATGGAATGTTGTTAAGATGCATTGACTCAATAAAATCTCAAAAGGTTCTAGAAGATTTTCATGAAGGTGCTTGTGGTGGAAAATTTTCACCTAGAACAACTGCACATAGAATTATGAGAGTTGGTTACTATTGGCCCGCCATTTTCAAAGATTCATAATCAATGATTGGAAAACGAATATATTGCCAAAATTTATTTAGGAAAAATGAAGAAAGTAGCAATGTCGTTGCAACTTATAATAGTTGAAGAACCATTTACACAATGGGGACTAGATGCAATCCAAAGTCCAGTAAGGGAAATTCATACATTCTCACTACAATTGATTATTTCACCAAGTGGAAAGAGGTTGTATCTCTCAAAAAGGTTGATTCTGATGGAACAATTTTCATAGGATCAAAGTTCACCAAGTTTTATCGGGAATTTGGTATCATCATGGGGAAATCATGAAACTATTATCCCCAAGGAAATGGTTTAGCAGACTCAACAAATAAAACATTGATCCAGATCCTTAAAAATACGGTCATTGTGAACCAGATAAATTGGCATATGAAGTTAATTGATTCATTATGGGCTGACAAAATTACACCAAAAGACAACACTGGATCATCGTATACATTGGTATATGGAAAATAAACCAAAATACCAATTCATATGGAATTAAATGACTTGAATTATGTTGTGAACTTTGAAGATATAGAAGAAGTTTCTCCTCTACAAAGAAGAAATAATCAGTTGATGCATTTGGAAGAACAAAGAAATGAGACATTAGGAAAAGTGAGTGAAAGATAGTATATTATTAAAAGAAATTTTGATCAAGGCGTGTCAACAAAATATTTTCAAAAGGGACAACTAGTGTTATTGTGGAATAAGGAAAAACAAAAATCGTCTTTGCATACAAAGTTTGAAGCATTGTGGATTGGTCCATATATTATTGAAAAAATCCTCGGGTAAAACTCTTATTTTATTAAATATATGAAAGGAACAATGCAAATGTTGTCATTCAATGGGAAACATCTCAAAAAATTGTTACAGAAGTTGCAAGGAAATATAATTTATGGCTTTACTTTTTTCATGAGAAATGAAAAAAGCAATTCATAGCTTTGCCTTGGAAGATTGAGGACTTTGTTTTCAGATATATGAACAATATCGATGAATTTGCAAAACACTTCCATAACCTGAATATCAAGTATGCTGAAAAAATAAAAGGGTTTGACACTAACAAAATTTTTGTGGAACATATGTTAACAATGGGTTTTAGAAATTCATTTATCCACAATATTCTAGGAGAAGAAGAAGATAATAAATTAGTCACTCCTACCCACACTGCTGGAAACTTAGAGACGGTACTCAATACCAATGAATTTTACAAACATAAAGGAAAGGGTCCCAATGAGAAGAGTGCCTAGTCCCCAACTGTTACTCCTAAGACTACAACATCTTGGAGCATTTCTCCAGTGGCTCACCCATCTAGAAAAGTGATCAACAATAGTTTAGGCGGAGGAGGAGACAAGCACCCCCCTCCAAGAAAAATTGAAAGCTCACATAAACTTCCTATGAGGAAGAAGAGGAAGAATATTGTACAAGAGGAAGAAGAGAATAGCATCAAAAGTGACATCAACAACTTCTCCCTCGAAGATATGGAGCTCAAGGCTGACATCGAGAATTTTTTTCCTAACATTGATCATCAAGGAGGCACAACCCACCACAATATGTTGTTGGAAATTGTTGAAAATGAGACCTTCGATGAAGAAGAGTCATTTGTATTTCAGAGAACTATCTTTGACAGTGAATCTAAGAAATTAATTACTGAGAAAAGTCATGTGAAGAATAAAAAAGGGAAATCTTGTTAGGAGGTTAACCTAAGAAATATGTGGCCTTCCCATATTTCCAGAATCCATAGAGCAACTGACGATGCATTGGAAGACTCCATTGGTGGTCTCGAAGAAGAAAATATAAAGTTAAAGGAAAGGATTGAGGAATTGGAAGAGACCTTGATGCCTCTTCCACTTCTTTCCAGCCCTTTGGAAATTTTTGGAACCACCACACCGACAACTAAATTAAAAGGATCCTTAATCTTACTTACATCAGTGAGGATCTATGTGAAGAATAATATCAAAAAAACAATGGCACTGATCACAGAATCTTGGGAAGCTTCAAAGAACATGATTTATTTTGGCTCGAGGGTGCATGCCTTCCATGAGTATTAGCATGCGGACTTAAAAAATGAAGAATTTTTTTACCTTGATGTCATGGTACACTTTGGTGTTAAAGTTTCCAACATTTCATAACTAAGGAGAAGAGAGGAGGACCTTCCCTCTCCAATTTGGATCAAGCAGTTGAATGCATGTTGGAAAGAAAAGATAAAGAACTTGACTAACATTGTTCAAGCGTGCAGCCAAGTCATATCAATAAGGGAAGAAATATTCAAAAGGATCATGGAGGTGGACCTAGTCAGAAGCACCAAAGAAGTCCAAGATCCCAAGTTTATCCTCAACTCGTGGTTCCGAACAAAACAACAGTTCGATGAGAAAGTTGATATTTTTAAAGGATTGTCAATTAAAAAATTCTATGGTATAATTGAATATGATGAGGACACCATATATAATTGGCTAGTGGATTACTATGTAAAAAATTAGGACATTGAAGAAGCATTACATGGCATTTCCCTTGATCTAAGAGACTTGGAGGGTGACTTGTTCAACATAAAAATTTGGCATGAAATCAACGTGGAACCAATGAAAATTTACATCGAAGAATGTTTCAAGAAAGTTATCAATAAATTGACCAATGAAGGGAAAGAAACAGTTGAGATGGTTCCTATAACCATTGATGAAAATGATAAAAGGACATCAACAAGCAAATGAAATTATGAGAGACCATCATGGTCTTATTGATCCTTCTACCACCCACAATCTTCCTTCTAAAATCTTATTTCTTGTATTTATTTTCTTTATGGTCTGGCATAGCCCTAATCCCATTCTTTAAGACAAACACATTTACAATTTCAAAGAATGTGTAACAAACTATATAGTTTTTTGAAATTTCAAGAGAATTACTTTGAAAATTATGTCGATTGTGCGTTGTAACCCTTTTTTTAGAATACAAAGTATTTGAGGTTGATCTATCATTATATTTATTTGAGATTCCCATGTTTCCACTCTGTTAGAGTTCTCTTATGCATGTGGATCATCTTCTTTTTTATTTTATGTGATCAAAAATATTTATCTTAAACTATGATGGATGTGAGGAAATTTTTCTTATTTGCTTTAAATGTGTGGAGTGTGTGATTCCTGGGCCTTTCTTGGGAACTTTCTTTAAAAATAAAAAATAAAAACATTTTCCTTTTATTTGATTGCAATATTTATGTTTATTTGATTACCACGATGAACTTCTGTCAAGTCCCACATTCTGAATATTTAGAAATCCAAAAAAAATCTAAAGAGGAGTACAACCTTTATAAAAACACGG